>JAVJIF010024657.1:0-56501 GCA_038442645.1 Agave tequilana | reverse complement strand
TCTTGTGGTGGGGCCCAGCCCAACAACTTAAGCTTGATTGGAGGGCATTTGAGTGGCTCCAACCACCATTTTCCAACAAGGCAATGTTTGGTTGTTGGAAAACAAAATACGGGGAAGTGTGGGTGGGCCCATGTTCAGTTTTTGAGCATTTCGAGCTCGTAGCTTGGAATTCTGGCACAACACTATAGTGCTAAAAGATTGATATTCAACGGGATTACATACTTTTTCTTATAAGTTCACAGCAACAAACTAAGTGACGGTGAAGAAACATTGTTAGACCCACATATTAGAGCAAAAAAACCCAGTTTTCCTTGCCTTCAGGACAAACAAGAAGCCCTAACTTGATTTTCCATCACAAATCAGAAATGTGTGGGCAAATCATGATGCAATCCACAAACACAATCATTCCCTCAAACTCTCTCTTTCAACGTGAAGACATGCTAGCATGACCCAAAAAATATAAAAAACAGCAAAAGTAAAAGAAAAGAGAACAAAAAGGGCATTTCTCAAATAGGTAACATATTTACATCATCATTCAAGACATTTAGCTCAAGTGTTAAAAGATCAGGAAAAACTGGCAAAAATTAAAACCCCTGAGGAATTCACCCACCAGGCGGAGACTGATACAGCCGAAGATGTACCCAATATGACCAGAACAGAAAACAACAGAGAAAAGCAATCAATACAGTATTTAACGAGGTTCGACAACGTGTCTACGTCCTCGGGGCAAGGGGGAGAGAGATTTTATTGATTCAACAATCAATACAAAGAGGGAACTTTTTAGGAGATTCTTAGGGATACAATACATGAGGGCTCTAACTCTTATTTATAACCACAGAGTCCCTAGATTTTAAGGAAACCCAGATTGGACCAGGCGGCCAACCAGGAGGCAGGAGCACAATCTGGCCTGCTCAATGCTCCGTTTCTCGCTCCTTTGATTTTCGATCTCTGTGCTAACTTCCTCTACTCCTCTATCTCCTCTCTCCCTACAGTAAGACCACAAGACTACCAGAAAATATCCAAAAAGAATGAATAATATTGAAAACAGTCATAATGTGTTTCAATTCTAGCATTTTAATTGATTTCTAAATGTCTTTTTATTAGGTTTAACTTGGAAAAGAATCAGATTCTATGTGGCAGGATCCAACCAAAGGATGCCTGCCTCTGCCTCATCTGTTTGTTTGTTAACTGTAGGTGTCTGTTACCTTCATGATGTCATATCCAAAATTCTAGGGTTTTCAACAAACACATGCATGTCTCAATCTATAAACCCTAGGCCCAGTGTCTTTTTCCCTATGTTGATCAATAAACACATCAGATTTCTCTCATCTCCTATGGTTTTATCAATTTGCATGCAATTTCTAAAGATATGCACACTTCTTTGATCAAGTTGTAGATGATGGATGCAAGCAAAAAAACAAAACAAAACAAAGATATGCAGGTGTCACTATATCAATTTTGTTGTTTCTGAGTAATTGACGATCTCTCTCTCTCATCGGTGAGCACCAGCATTAGCTAAGAAATCAGCTCCAGTATTACCCTCTCGAAAGCCATAGCCCAAGTTACAAACTTTGAATTAGACCTAAAAAAAAAGGATGGCATTATTTCAGAGATCAAGATGTTTGGACCATGGGCCAGCTCTGTCTTAGATTCAGTCTCACCCAAAAGATTAGTGTTTGTTAGTACCCTGAATTTGATACGGGCCAGCCCAGTATCTAGTAAATAGAGTCACTTTAATTTTAGGCCCATTGGATAAGAGCGGGGAATTTTCGGAAAAAATCATGAAGGGGTGAGAGTTCACTATAATTAGTGAGGAATTAGAGTGGTAGCGTACTGTGTTGTGATACAAGTGCTCAAGGGTGGTCATTTTCTTCCCTCTTTCTCGTTGGAGAAGAAGCGATATTTATAGTTTTGATCGGTGATGTAGTAGATGCAAGTATCCTGCCTAGTTGTAATCGCGAGATTTGAACGTGCAAGATCTTTATAACAGTCTTGATTGAATATTGGTTAGTGAGGATCTCATGTAGAGAACTCTACATCTATTTATTCCACATGTTTCATTTTAGGAGCTTAACCGGCTCCTATGTGTAGAGGTGGATCTGTTTTGATGGAATAGCTGTCGATTTCTCAAAGTGTCCGTTTGTCATGAGACACAATGCTGTGATCTCGAGGGAGGCCGAAAAAAATGTCCACTGCAACGATCTACATAAGCTACTAACAATTTAAAACGGTGGCGGTGATGATGCTTGTGATGGAACATGGGTGGAAATTTTATCACACACCAATCCTTTCAAGCTTTCTTGATAATGTGCTTCAACCACTACTAAGCACTAACTAATTATCCACATTAATGGCAATGGGCAACTCCTCCATTAGCACTAACTAAGCCTACTAAATATCAAAACATAAGTGCTTAATGCAGTTCTTCAAACAAAACTTTTCCTTTTGGTGAGCTTTTGCAAGTGGAGACTAAATTAGTGATGGTGAGATCACCCAAGTTTTTATCTATGAAGTTTTTATTTTGATTCTTTTGCTTAAAAACCACAAAAAATAAAGAAATTAAAAATAACGAAACAAATAAAAAACATTAATATCGGACATGAAACTCAATTCAATTACAGGTAGAGTGTGCATCGGGCGGTTTGGTTGCAAGGAAGTGGGCGGAGGTAAGGAAATGGGGAAGTATAATTGCTCACTTTCCTATCTATCCAAACACCAGAAAAGGAAAATAGGAAACTTTTTTTTCTTTTTTCTTTTTTCTTTTACACAACCATTTTCTCACTTCCAGAGTGTTACAGTTAATTTTGTGGTCATGTAAATCTCATTATAATAAGTTGTAGTACAAAATAGTTAATTTTTTTATCATGTAAATCTCATTTGCATTCTCATTACAGTCCATTTTTTTTCTTAATTAATTTTTATTTTAATATTATTTTGCTGTCAATTTATGGTTAACTTTTTCACTTCCACTCACACATTAGCATCCAAACACCGAGAAAGACATAACATTTTTCAAACCACACTTCCCAACAACATCCAAACACCCGAAAAACTTACTAACCAATTTCCAAGTTCCAAAGGAAACTATTATCATTTTCTCACTTCCACCCTTAACCAAACAGGACCATAATAGCAGAGAAGATATAAAAATAAAGCGTTGTTTTCATTCCTTTAGTCTTCACAATGGACAACTTTGCGTAGTTTGTTGGATCCTTTGACAAGGGACTAAAACACAATTTTTTTTTTGGTTTGTTTTTGTTTTGTTTTGTGTGTGCAACTTGGACATTTATAACATTACGGTCACTTTATTTAGAAAGAAATTGTCGAAGATATAGTCCACGAAAATGATTTAACATAAGAAACATTGTTCGTCAGCAAGAACAAGTTGCATTATAAGCATATTAATTAGAGGAACAAACGATACAAAATTATACGAACCCGTCGTTTCCAATCAAATTCAATGTGCAAGGAACCATTTTATGTACAAAGTCAACGTGCTACAGTTAATTTTGTCGTCATGTAAATCTCATTTGTAATAAGTTGTAACACAAAACAGTTAATTTTTTGATCATGTAATTCTCACTTGCATTCTAATTACAGTCCATTTTTTATTTTTCTTAATTAATTTTTATTTTAATATTATTTTGCTGTCAACTTTGTGGTTAACTTTTTCACTTCCACTTCCATATTACCATCCAAACACCAGAAAAGACATAACATTTTTCAAATCATACTTCCCACAACATTCAAATACCGGAAAATTTACTAACCAATTCCCAAGTTCCAAGGGAATTATTACCGCTTCCTCACTTCTTCACTTCCTGACTTCCACCCTTAACCAAACAGGCCATGAAACAAATAATATCATATCAAGAAGCGCTTCTTCATACAAAATTACACCAAAATACATCATGCATTAGAGCTTTCCATTCGCCATCATGTAGACCCGACCCCCGGTTTGCCTGCCGGCCGGCCGGCCATTTCTGGTTCAGGTTCAGGTTCCGACCGATTCAGGTTCCGGGCTGGTCTTTTTTCCAGCTGCTGGCCAAGCCTCAGGCAGGCGGGCCGGCCCAGGCCCATTGCCGTCCAGGCCCAAGACCCAGGCGAGTTAGGCAGGCAAGGCTCCAACAGGCTAGGTCCCACGCCAGCCGGTCCAAAGGGGTAAAAGGAAAACAACAACAACAATGGTTCAAGAACAGGAACCCGCCGGTTCCGGTTCATAAAAAAATGAAATCGGAACCAGCCCAGCTAGGGCCTGGTTCTGGTTCGCTTTGAAACAGGAGAACCGGCGGCCCGATCCAATTCTGGTTTACGTTCCACAGTCCGGTCCGGTTCGTCGGTTCAAACCGAAACCATGGTCAGATCTACCATCAAGTTTCACAAACTAAGACCGGCATCGGTTGATTCCTCCATTTATCAGCAACAACGGCAGTTTGGCCGCCTCTTGACATGGAAGAAATCTAAATGGAAATCGGAGCAATGAGCCAGCTCACCCCTCTTCTCCTCTTGAGATAAAATAAATGTTATGACCCCAAAAGAACCTGAGCTATTGCGAATTGTTGGTGAATAGTTAATTACTTGTAAGAGATTGAGGTTTAAAAAAAAAAAAAAAAAGAAGTGCTTCAATCATCTAACATCAGTGAATTAGACTGAGTCTTAAACAAATAATTGCATTACAAAACTTTAAGTTAATTATGTAATTAGCTGGAAGCAACTTAGTTGCATCATTGATGTGTTGTGTTCTTATATTTTTGTCAGGATATAGAAAATGATACAGCAATTCTAATATAATAGAACCACACGAAAAAGAAATTAACAGTTGTCGACAAAGAAGACCAGAATGGGGAAAGAATTAACATCACAAAGTTTTAAATACTCCCACTGAGCTAATATTTCTGACCAAGGGTTGAACAAGCTAGCATTCAAGGGAGCAGATGCAGTTGATCAAACGACATGGGACAAAACACCACAATGATGAGGGCATCACGCCGTTTGAGCGAGTCTACAACTAGAAGGCAGCGTGTTGCATCTCTTTGGTGTTGATTATGTATTTTTGCTTTGTTTTATTTTAATTTTAGTTTTTTTTTTTTTTGAAACTTAGTACCATATCAGTCGTATTCTGAGAATTGAATTTTGTAAAGCGTGTAAATATAGCTCAAGACCTTTCTAATTGGTATTGAATGAATAAATCCAAAACATCTAGTTAAAATTCTTGGATATGAGTTCTTGTGATCTTGAGATTGGTGTAAAGAGTGTGAAGTCCCATCATGTGCAAGAGGTATTAAGACCAAATCTATTCATGTTTTTATTTCTTATTTCTCAAACTCTAGTTTTCTTTTTCTATTTGGATTGAAGGAAATTGTTTTCCTTATATTTACATCATTTTGGTATCAGAGTTCTACGTTTTTAATCCCCTTCAATTTTTCATATCTTCTTTTCCTTAGTCCTTTCCCTCTCCTTCCTAAAAACCTAGCTCACTTCCAAAAAAAAAAAAAAAAAAGAGAAAGAAAGAAAAGGAAAGAAAAGGAAAGGAAAAAAAAAGAAAAAGAAAAAGAAAAAGAAAAAGGAAATCCCACTGTTCATTTATCTTCTCCCTTCCTTCTCTCACCCGACACCAAAAACCCTAACCCTAGATCCAGCTCGCCGGATGCTGCAACATCCTCTCTGCAACACCCTCACAGGTCTAGCTCGCCCCCATTGTCGTCTCGAGATCCAGATCCCAACCACCTGACACGTCGACGACATCGATAACACAAATCCACAGCAACCTCAACATCAACGCCTCCTTTCGAGCTCGTACCAATCATTGAAATTATCTCAGGCCTTCCTTAAAATGTCACCAGACCTCGCCGACGTACCAGACCTTGTCAATGACACCAGACCTCACTAGAATCTACAGGGCAGCAAACGGCTCAGATCCGAGCCGTTTTCGAAGACTCATGTTGATATTGGCTCCGTCAAATCAAACACAATGGCATCGGCTCAATCAGAGCCGACCCTTAGCCAGCTCAGACCGAGCCACCGACTAGAGCCGGGCCGACACAATTGCTGATCGGCTCAATCGAGCTGACTCTGAGTTGATCGAGCTAACCCGAACTGACCTGCTAGCAGACCCGTTGTAGACAGACTTGCTAGCAGATCAGTTTCATTTTTGGGTTATTTCTCGGCTATGCAGAGTTTGATTCGAGCAATTCTCGAGGCGTTGGACTCATGGAAATCAGAGCTACTCATCGACAAACTTCAGATTCAAGTTCGAGCTTCGATAGTCTCTTAGGTAATTAAAATTATTCAGTTATCTTTTTCTTAATTAGATAACTAGTTCCTAAATGACTACTGCCCACCAAAGTGAGATATATAATCTAAACTAAGTGTAAATCAATATCGATATTAACTGTGCAATTAAATTTGATTTAAATCAGTGATCACTAGATCTAATTTGAAAACTTACTACATTAGCACGTGTAATTTTAACCACATCCCCGTAATTACATTGTCTTAATCATATGTTAATCAATAAGGTTTAAAATTCAGTAACATTCATCATCAATGTTCTCTCTGATTTCTCTTGCATTAGCATATATTGGAACCTTATTGTAGTTTGCACTTAGCACCAGCATTTGTATTGTTTGCATTAAAAAAAATCATCAACATTTAGAATTAGTTGAAGTTTGCATGCCAACTAGAAGTGGGAAAATCTTTTCAATATGGGAACTTCTACCATGGACTTTAGCATTCAAGATAAATTTAGCGTGATTCTTGCTAGAATAGACCAGATGGACCAACGACTACAAGAGTATAGAGACCAGTCTGACGCTACGACTTGATGGGGTTAGAAACAAATCGAAGGAAAACACGATACCTTTAGAGGATGTAACACCCCGATCCCACGGGTATGGAGACATTACTACGACGTATATATGCAGACTAGAAATATCCTCACATACATACGCTACGCATCAGTACAGACATGATACGAAAGTACGTAGGTATTATATGTTCCAACATAAAGGTACAATTACAAAGTTATCGAGACGTGATATAATATTATAAATCTCACATCACGTGGAGCCACAAAATATGATATACACATAAGAATAATACAAAAAGAGGCTAAGAGCTATAGGAGAAATTTCGCTAGCTGATCAGGAGGAACGGGACAGGGAGGAGTTACAGCTAGTCAGCTTGCTCCGCAAGATAGCTTGGTCTTTGGCGGACGGGTCCACTCCAGCCCAAGCTCCAAGATGGACATGCAGCTCAAGGGGAGTCAGAAAGCTACCCAATGAGTGATAAAATGAAGTCAAGTGATGTGCATAAGCAAACACACGTGTATCGATAAAACCAAAGCGGAAAAGCAGGTATCGAACCATGTGTGAACATACACACGAGCATGAATAAGACACACGAGCATGAATAAGACATCAAGTAATGTGTTATATGCAGATGTGGTAACACTAGTTGTACAAGCTCAGTTGACGGATTCATGAGATTCCTTCGTCGAGGGTATAATCCAAACAAGAAAACCCTCATATATATATATATATATATACCTCATGTCTCCATCGACTGAGTGCAAAACAACCCGAGTTGCCCTCAAAAAATAAAATAGAGAACAACATGAATAGGTACCATGAAATATATCGTGTACTCAAGTTATGCAGACAAGTAAAAAGCAATGATAATCAAAGAATTCGTATAAAATCAGGAGCAAGCAAGTCAGGAGATTAAGTACCATAGTACAAGTGTAATATCAAGTAAAAGACAGGCAGTGTAAACCAGGAAGTGAGCAAGTCATGAGGAAAAAGGTATAATAATAGTATAAATAATAATAGTAATAATAATAATAAATATCATTAAATTCGAATTAAAATCTGACAACGCAAAATCTGATAAAATCAAATGCGAGCAAATCAGTTGTATAACCAGTTTACAGCTTCATGAGACTAGTACGTCACGGGGATAATCCAAAAAAAAAAACCCACATATATATACCTTATATCTGATACCACTATAATATGAGTGTATACAACTTGATTGAAAAATGACACGAAATCCGATAAAATACCGATGAATTATTATATTAGCATTTTATTATTATTATTATTACTCGTCCTGCTCATATGTCTGGGTATGTGTACTAGCATCCTAGCACACATACATTCACATATGAGTAAGCCAAGGTTGTTATTAGAAACTGACGGGGTATCAACGAACTATATTTACAATGAGTCATGTGCTTACCCGGGACAACGGCCTAGGATGTTCCGTCGCTGGTACGAAACCCACCGCGAGATGCAAGAGGGGGAAGGGTCATATTGTATGCCCATTCAGGAAGAAGAAATTACCGGGGTGCCAGCACACCCGCGCAACACCTGAAGGCTCATAGATAGATCGAAGTTTTAATTTCATAATATACCTAATATCATGTTAACATGAACACATATTGATATCCATCGATTTTCCTTCTTTTATTATTACATATTATTATATAATTATCAATTTACAGGAACAACAAGAGTATGTCATGAAGAGCATAACAGGTACAAGAGTTCAGGAGTACAGAAGTATAACATGATAACAGTTGTGAAGTTCTCATATTGTGATAATCATGAGTTAAGTAATTAGCATGGTAGGTGTGGGTGATCACATAACATGAAGCATGAAGTTGGAAAACAATACATGTAAGTATTTCAAACTCTTCACAACCAGTATGAAAAAAATATTTAATTAAACTATTAATTATCCATATAAGGCTAGATAAGCTGAAGTCTGCTAGACAGTGTCTGGCGGAGTAGAGCCGCAACACACGACGGAGCTAGATTCTCGGCAAAGCCAGCATGCAATGTTAATGCTTACTAGCTCGGCAAGACTAATGCTCATGGCGAAATGACATATGAATGTCTAGCTAATGCACACGGCAAAGCCACACTCGTGGAGGAGCTAACACATATGGTGTAGTGGCGTATAAATGCTCTGCTACACTCATAACAAAACCACGCTCGCGGTGAAGCTAAACAAACGCGACGAAGTGGCATATGAACGCTCTGCTAATGTACGTGGTGAAGCTACGCTCGGGCGAGTTTCGCTGTAAACTGCTGAGCGCTAAGCTTGTTTCACGGCGGAGCTAATGAAAATTTGAAGGTTAAGCCCGAAAGCTGAGTAAAGTGCACAGGTTGAGCCCAAAGGCTAACGACCACGAAGGGTCAGCCAAACACTATAATAGAGCAGTATTATAAGTAATATGCATGTACATGTATTAAACTACGCTATTACAAGCATTCGCCACACTGATACAAATACTTCAGTCTACAGAAACACAAATACTTCAGTCCACAAAAATACAATACACAATCCCAGAAATACAATATACCTGTCGAAGAGGGGTAACACACATAAAGCGAGAATCACTCGCTTAAAACCATGAAACACGCCGCGAAATCCTGAAATTCACAAAACGCACGTGCACGTTGTTGGCCCAGAGGCCCATCACTCTAGTTTTAATGATGATAACTCATATAGTTATAGTTTACTAATAATCTTATATTTAAATAGTTTCAGTGATTGACCAAGATATTAGTAGGTGTTTAGTTTCAACAAAGGAGTTTTGAAGCTTTCACATGTAGATTCAAGAGCTCGAGCGTTAAGATCGCATATAGTACTCGGTTGGAATCTAACTCGTTGGATCGCGTCTGGATCAAGTCAGCTTGGAGATAAGAAGGCTTCAGTTTGTATTTAGTTTAGTATATTTAGATCTTATGTAAAGATTAGATAGTATTGATATGCTCAGGTTCACAAGTTTAAAGTTTATTGGTTTTGGTTTTCGATTTAACCGATTTTGGATTTCATATCAAAAATATAGATATATTATTTACATGTGTATTGGATTCTATCCATATACAATATGCTTCAAATTTGTTTTAATATCATGTTTTTGTATTTACATGAGTTTTTAGGAAAACGGTTTTTCATTTCAAAAATCTAAGGTTTTGGAAAATACCGATTTGTGTTTAAACTAAATTTCAATATCACAAAAATAGTTCAAATAGTTTATAATATGTGTTGATTTTTGATCACACATATTTGTATTCAAAGATCTTAAAATAACTTATTTTTGTGAAATTTATGTGATTTTATGGGATTTAATTGAAATTAAAAAGACAAGTTTTCATTACCCCAAATCCCAGCCAGACTGCTCTGGCGGTCGACCGAACCGGTCGACCGATGTGCACGAGGACGTGCACATGGCCAGCCAGCTCGGCCGATCGACTGCACGGTCGACCAACTGAAAGCACCCCACTCTCGGGTGGGGTGCCAGTCGACCGGGCGGTCGACTGTTGGCTGTGGCCGGTCGACCGCACGGTCCACTGGAGGCACAACAGTCATAAATATGATCATTGCGCCGGTCGAACAGGCGGTCGACCGAAAGCTCATTTCTGCCCTTTCCAGACTGCCAACGGGCAGATTTTTGAGAGGGTATAAATACCCATCTCTTGGGCTGGCTTCTAATGATTTTTGAGAGCAAAACTTTCCTATCTTCTTAAGTGTTTTAACAATAAGTTTACAAGAGTTTTAGGGCTTAAAGATATTATCTTTATTTATTTTCAAGGGTGGGTTGGAAAATTAAAAGAAACATAGAATATTTGGGATATTGGGTTTGATCTTCATTTCTATCTTCATCTAGCATATTTTTCAAGTATTTTTCTTTGTGTTTTGATTTTTAAATACCTTGTTTTTCTCACACTTGAGCTATCTATCTATCCTATCTATTAGGATCTTATTTTGGTGAGAAAATTGGTTTGTAGTTTGTTGAGACCACCAAGTGGTATAATCCTCTTTGCTTTGAGTTTGTGGGTATCCCTCTTCTGTAGAGGCAATTGTGGAGTTTGTGTTTGGTTGTGTTGGTATCCCTCTAAGTGTAGAGGTGATTGAGATTAGAGTTTTGGCTTAGTGCCTTATCCTCTAAGTGTAGAGGTGATTGTTATTATTTGGCTTTGTGCCTATCCCTCTAGTGAGAGGTGATTGTGTTGGCTTAGTGCCTATCCCTCTTGTGTGGCTTAGTGCCTTACCTCTTATGTAGAGGTTGTTGTTGTTGTTTGAGAGAGGAGTTGTACTTTCACCGTGTAATCAATAGTGAGAGAGGAGAGAGAAATGGAGAGGGGAGAGAATGGAGAAAGAATCAAAGAGAGGAGAGTGAAGCAGCTCAAGGCTTGGATGGCTGTGAGGCTCACAGCCAGGTGGCCTGGCTGGCCATTGGGTGGCGCTCTGGCTGTGCCGCCGCCAAGGGGGTTGCCGGCGGAGGGGAGGTGAAGGATGGTTTGGCGGTGTTATTTTAATGGAGATGAAGGCTGTTTGGGTGTGGAGATAAAGGAGATCTTGGTGGTGGTAGTGGAGAAATTGGGAGGAGCAGATGATGAAGGTAATGTTGGTGGTGGCTTGAGGTGGTGGAAGTGGAGGTAAGAATGATGGTGGTGCTTGTGAAGGAGGAGGAGTTGATTTGTGGAAGGAGATTTGGTGATGGTGGTGGATTGTAGAGGAAGGAGATGTTGATGGGGAAATTAGAGGAGTGCTAGTAAAGAGGAGGTGTGGGGGTTATAGTGGTGGAGTTGGAGGTGTTGATTTTAGTGGTGGTGGTGGAATTTAGGGGAATTGAAGAAGATGGTGGTAGGATAGGAGTTAGAGGATGTGAAAGAGAAGAAGTAGGGGAGAAGGAAAAGTAGAGGTGGTGGTGCTATGGCTTGGCCGGAAAAGGGGGCTACCACCGGCCTGGGGTCCACTAGCCAGGTCGCCAGAGGTAGGTGCCAGCGGAGCTTGGAGGTGGTGGTCGACTTGATGGAGAAGATCGAAAGAGGGTAAGAGAGAGAAACTAGAGAGTGAGAGAGAGATTTATGGGAGGGGAGAGAGATTTGAGGAGAGGGGGAGGATGACAGTTGCGCCGACCAAAGGGAGAGGAGGAGAGAAGAAAGAAAACGAGAAAAAAAGAAGAAAGAAGAAGGAAAAGAAAAGAAGAAGGATAAAAGTGGCGGAAAGGAGTAGAAGATTATGGAAGTAATTGGAAGATGGTTGATTAGTCTCTAAACATGTATATTTCATACCACATCTTTACATTTATTCCATATTAATTTCTGTTAATAAATACTTCTCTTGTATATTTCTAGGTCCATGACATGAAATGAATAAGAAGACTTAAATCCTATTTATTTAGTGATTTAAAGCCTAAGAATATAGCCATTGATCTCGGGGAGCTAATCTGTCAAAATCAGATGCAAATATCCAGAAACCAGATTGTACAACTGACAGGGGGACAGACGAGCAGGTCACACTAGGCGGTGCCACCCTGGTAAAGCCAGAGAGGCCGCGAAAACGCAGCTTTGGCCACGTTTTCGTAGCTATACTAGTTCCTTTGAGTCAGTACTTCTGGCCAGGGATTGTTCCCCTGGGCTCCTTTTCTCATGTGCTTATAAATACCCTCTTGGTTTCCCAGAGAAGGGGATATGCAGAGAATAGAGAGTTTAGGCTATTTTGTTGTTGTATTTTCTTTGTTTTCTTTCATTGTCTTCTTCATCCTCTAGCTTAACTTAGCTATTAGAGTAATAGAGAGAGAGAGAGTATGTGTACAAGTTGTATTTGAAAGTGACAATCTTATATAAGTAATACTTCTCCTTCTTCTTTTCATTCCTTGGTATTTATACTTGTTTTTATTTCCTTACATTAGTGTAGAGCTTTGCTCTTTTACTTCTTCCCTCTTGTTTTTCTTACTCATGTCTAACTAACTTTTCCATTACATGGCTAATTAACTACTAACTCACTAATTTCTAACAACTTAATTGATAACCCAAATGAGTCAACAGTGTCAAACGAGCCTTGTGCAAATAAGAGTTATGACATCTTAAGACGAGGATTCTAACTCTAACTTACAAGTATTACCAGTTTCATATTTCATGCTTCATTTTTGATGATTTATAGATTGTAAACACTACTTGTTTTCGTAAGTTAGAGATATTCCCATTCAACTTTGCCGATACCAATAGCGCACTTATTTCTTCCCTTAATCTTGCCTTCAATAGGATCTTGATAAGGAACGTTCAAGTTTTGCCGTGTAAAGTTAAGTGAAGGGAAGAACTTTTATTCGATCCCCAACGTAAATAGTTCTTATGCATAAAGCTTATGCTTGCCTATGATCCATTGTGAGGCTACATCTTCAAGAAATAAAGATTAGTTGGAGCAATTAGTAAAAAATTAGCCATGCATTTTTACCCTTGCAAAAATTAAAAAAATCACCTTTTCAACCTTCAAAACAATCTAAGCAATTTTTGAAATAATACTTGTTTTCTTTTCAATTATTTATTTGAGACGAGGAACATCTTTACCATGAACAAAGAAGTTGCATCAACTTTCATCGCTCTCCCTGCTTGTGGAATCGGCCCTTATAGCCCTTCACTATTATGATAGAATCGCTAAAACAATAATAATGACCATCACTCTTTTACTTATTCATGTGCATGCTTTTTGGCGATCAAATTTGGCGCCGTTGTCGGGAGGGAATGACTTCATTGTTCAAACACTAAAGATTCTTCTTTATTTTTGTGTGTAGGAGAAGTTGCCAAGGAACTAACTATAACAGGAAGTAAGATCGGTGGAGAAAGACATTGCACGAAGAATTCATTTGCCCTCAGAAAAATCGTGTAAAAATGAATTTTTCCGATTGAAGTACTAAAAAAAGCTCTTCTGCATGATTGTCAAAAATTGCATAAAATTGGTTTCTAAAATTTTTTTAGTTCACTTGTATGCTTCACCTTTACACTTGTAATAACTCAACAGAAATTCATTGGTTGTTAAATTGAAAATCGGATTATACTCTTGTATTTAGGGCATATCACTATTTCAATTCATTTAAATTTCTGTTGAAGAGTGCTGGAGAAAGGAATGTGTGCATATCATTTAGAATAGGAATAACAACTTTGGGTGATTTATCGCTTTGAGTGTTATCCTGTTGTATATTATACACAAGCACAAAATTGACTTAAGGGCAAATCACAAAAAAAAAAGATAAGGTGGGGATGTCATTACCCTTTCTTGGCCCAAAAATAATTCTCCATCTCACGCACAATCTCAAACCTAATTAAAATCTGATAGACCTTGGCCTTAGGGGCATCTCAGACTCATTAAGAGATAATCAATGCTGAAAATTGTAAGAACTATACTCCTACAAAATCGGTATCTAAGAAAAAAGGATTGATAGGTTAAGCCTCGAAAACTTAATGGTTTAGCGGAATTAAGGCCCGAAGCTCACGCCCGAATACCCCCACCGAGTTTTTCCTTTTCCAGACCAATTAGCTTGTAGTCTAATTCCTACAACAACCTCCCCCGGAAATCGACCAGTTAGGAGTCGTATAGGTATAAGGACCTTAGACCAGGCTTAATGGTTATTTCTCCTTCTTTCTGTTTGTTTTTTTCTTTTCGTTTGTTTGTTGCTTATACGTTGTTTGTGGTGTGTTGCGCGCAAGAGTGGTTGAGAGATCTGTCCATCGCCAGAAACACTTCTCTTCCACTGCTCCCCGAACCAGTAATGACTTTACTACAGGACAAATTTTACCCTATCTGAACTTTACTCTCATCTTGCATAAAACTTCTTGAAGCGAACGGTAAAAATTTTGAGTTGAGACCGCAATTCATCAACACTCTTTCAAAATTTTACGATTTAGAATCAGAGGACGCATACTTTTTTATTAGAGAATTTGAAAAAGTATGCCTCATGATGCGTATTTCATAACTAGGAGACGATGCCGTCGTTACGTTTCATCCCCTTTCCCTAAAGGATCTAGCTATGAAATGGTTGTATAGCTTGGCTGTCGACTCGGTTACAACGTAGGATGATTTCATCAAGGCTTTCTTGGAGAAATTTTACCTAATACACAAGACTGCCCTCATCAGAAAGAACATCATGTAGTTTAGGTAAGAACAGAGCGAACCATTCTAGAGATACTTTGAGCGATTCAAAGATCTTCTAGCCCAGTGCCCTAATCACGGTGTAGAGAAATGGCGTCAGTACCAGATTTTCTATAATGGTTTGGATTATCAAATAAAAACCTTGTTAGAACTATGTGTTAGGGGGATTCTTGTAAAATGATGAAAACTACGGTTGGGATCTATTTGAAGATTTAGCTAAGAAAACCCTCCAATGGGAGCCAACCTCTGAGAAGCCAAGGAATTCACAATCAGAGGCTCCTACCCATAGAATCATCCATCGCTGCAGAAACTAAGATAGCTGCTCTGATGAGAAGAATAGAAGCTCTAGAAATAAAAGAACCCGTCAAGGTCAACCACATCACCCACCACAGATACACAATCCGAGTTGTTCATATTGTTAGGCACCAAATCTTGTTTTCGAAGAGTGCCCCAGTTTTTCAAACTCATCAATTACCATTGGAACACATGAATGCGCCTACTCAAGGCTGCAGAATAATTCCTACTCACAAACTTACAATCTCGATTGGAGAAATCTCCCTAATTTCTCTTGGGGCCCGAACAATTCTCCCAGGCCCAATTTTTCCAATAATATTCACCATCCCAATCCTCAAGAAAACTTTCCCAATAAACCGTCCTCTTCTTCTTTCCAAAACTCACAACCGAAGAAAAAACTCGATAAATTGGAGGAGAGTATGGAGGCATTCCTGAAGACTCAAACTGCCTTCATGCAAAACCAAGGACAAATATTGAACAATCATGCACAGGCCATATCTAGATTGGAATTCAGATGAGTCAGTTAGCAAGTTTCTAGGTGAAAGACCCAATGGTGCTTTACCTAGTCAACTGCTAGTCAATCCTAAGAATCCAGTCAAGCTTATGAAGTTCAAGATTCTCAAATCAACCAGTATAATGTTGTCCATACATTAAGGTCAGGAAGAAGGTTGACAATCAAATTTATCAGCATCTGCTAGCCCCTCTCAATCTGATCCACAAATGTCTGATAATGACACAATTACTGATCAAGTTCACAAGCCTGTAACACTATTTTCAAATAGGCTAAGGAACAACAATAAGAACATGCACATGGAAAATATACTCGAAATATTCAATCAGGTTAAATTAAATGTGCCTCTTCTTGACGCTATCCAACAAGTTCCAGCATAGGCTAAATTCCTTAAGGATATGTGTACTAAGAAGAGAAAAATAAATATGTCAAAGAAAGTATTTTTAGCAACCAACATAAGCGAACTTCTGTCTGGTCCCATTCTGATCAAATACAAAGATCTCAGATGTCCCACAATTTCTTGCACCATAGGACAAACAGAAATTAGCCGAGCACTTCTTGACCTGGGAGCAAGTATCAACTTGCTACCTCTTTCAATATACCAGCAACTTGGGTTGGGCGAGCTACATCCAACTGAGTAACCATTCCGTTAACTGATCGATCTGTGAAAGTTCCCAAAGAAGAAATCACAAATGTCCTTATTCGGGTCGGGGATTTCATCTACCCGGTTGATTTCATTATGCTTGAGACTTAACCTATGTCAAACCCAAAGTCTCAGACTCAGTCATCTTAGGGCGCTCATTCCTTGTCACAACCAATGCCATAATCAACTGTAGGAACATATCCATGCGATTGACCTATGGACATGACCAAGGATGTCAATGTGTTTTCAATCTAAGAAAACAACTCATTGATATGAATGATTAGACTTTTGAGGTCAACTCTATTAAAAATTTAATGAATGAGCATAAGGAGATCATGGAAATAGACACGGAGAGCGATTTTGATTTAGAATCTGAGGATTTCAATTTAGACTAGATCATTAATTCAGCAGTGGATTGGGCGTCAAGCCCAAATGTATCTGATCCCAAGACCAAAATTTTAATTCTCCCTTCCAATGAATCCACTCCTTCCTTAGAATTGAAAGCTTTGAACGAGCACCTCAAGTACATCTATCTGGGTGAAAGAGAAACCTGTCCAGTCATCATAACATCCCATCTGACTAGAAAATAAGATGAAAACTTGATGTCAATTTTAAGAAAACATAGAGAAGTAAATGGATGGACAATGAATGACGTCAAGAGGATAAGTCCAACGATAGTACAACATCATATTCATTTAGATGATGATGCGACTCCAAGTAGGGACCCACAACGTAGGCTTGACCCATTAATGCAAGATGCTGTGAATATAGAAATTTAGAAACTATTAGATATTGAGATCATTTATCCCATTTTTGATAGTCACTGGGTTAGTCTTGTCCACGCTGTCCTAAAGAAGATTGACTTTACTATTGAAAAATGAACACAAGGAGTTGGTACAAACAAGACTACCCACCAAGGTTTATGTTTATATTGACTATCGAAAATTGAATACTGCTACGCGTAAAGACCACTTTCCGCTACCCTTCATTGATCAAATACTCGAACATTTGGCTAGACACGAGTACTACTATTTTTTGGATAGGTACTCAAAATACAATCAGATCCCCATTGCTGTAGAGGATTAGGATAAGACCACGTTCACTTGTCCATTTGGAATCTTTGCCTACTGATGCATGCCCTTTGAATTGTGCAATGCTCTCGCGACATTTCAACTGTACATGCTCAGTCATTTCTCTGATATGATAGAACATTTTCTAGAAATTTTCATGGATGATTTCTCCATCTATGGAGATTCATTTGACTAGTATCTTCATCACTTAGAGTTAGTTCTTCAAAGATGCAAGGAGAAGAACTTGACTCTGAATTGAAAAATTGTCACTTCATGGTAAGACGGGGGATTGTCTTAGGCTATAAGATCTCGAGAGAGGGATCGAAGTTGACAAAGCTAAGATAGAAGTGATCGCAAAGCTTCCCCCACCCAAATGCATTAAGGATATTAGATCTTTTTTAGGGCATGCTGGGTTCTACCGACAGTTTATTAAGAACTTTAGCAAAATCACTAGACCTTTAACCAACCTACTCAAAAAAGACGTGCCCTTTGTTTTTAAAGAATGATGCTTTAGATCATGGGAGAAGTTTAAACAAGAACTTATATCTTCAACTATCATTTCTTCTCCGGACTAGACTAAACCATTTGAGATCATGTGTGATGCTTCAGACCTTGCCATTGGCGCTGTTCTAGGACAACGCATCAATAATCGGCAGCATGTGATCTACTATTCGAGCAGGACGTTGAATGACTCTCAACAAAACTACACTACGACTGAGATGGAATTCTTGGCCGTAGTATTCACGTTAGAAATGTTCCGTCCATACCTACTGGGATCGAAAACCACAGTATTCATAGACTACTCCATATTAAAATACCTCATGATGAAGAAGGATGCAAAAGCACGACTTATCCATTGGATCCTTCTCTTATAAGAATTTAACTTGGAGATTTTAGACAAAAAGGGTGTGAAAAACGTAATGGCAGATCACTTATCTAGAATTCCCAATGCACCCACTGAGGAAAAAAAAATCTATTAATGAGGATTTCCCAAAGGAACACATCCTAGCAATCTTTAAGGAACACTGGTATGCTGACATCATCAATTACCTTACCACGGGACAAATACCTTCTGAATGGACGAAACAGGATAAATATCGCCTCTTCGCCCAAGTTCTGTTCTTCTTTTGGGAAGAGTCGTATCTTTTCAAGTATTGTCCTGACCAAATTATCAGACGGTGTGTACTAGAGGAAGATCACAGGAGTATGTTAACATTTTGTCATCAACTTGCTTACGGTGGACACTTTGGTCCCTGCAAAACCACCGAGAAGGTCTCACAAAGTAGATTCTACTGGCCCACTATGTTCAAGGATTCCTTTAACTTTTGCAAGTCATGCACAAACTGTCAAATGACCAGGAAAATTGCAAGGAGAGACATGATGCCCCTAAACCCTATACTGAAAGTCGAAATTTTTGATGTTTGGGGCATTGATTTTATGGGACCGTTCCCAAGTTCATTCGGCAATCAACACCTCTTGGTTGCAGTGGACTATGTATCAAATGGGTAGAGGCCATACCGACCAGAACGAATGACAACAAAGTGGTTATCAAATTTCTAAAAGAAAATATTTTCTCTCATTTCGGTACCCCGAGCGCTATTATCAATGATAATAGGACTCATTTCTGCAACAGGACTTTTGAAGCCTTGATGCGTAAATACTCTATCACTCATAAATTATCTACAACGTATCATCCCAAACCAATGGGCAAGTGAAAGTAACTAACAGACAAATTAAGCTTATCTTGGAGAAAACCATCAGGCAGAATAGAAAGGAGTGGCCACCAAGCTGATAGATGCACTATGAACTTATCGGACTGCTTTCAAAACTGTCCTCGGTATGTCTCCATGCCGAGTGGTATTTGGGAAGGCCTGCCACTTGCCAGTGGAATAAGAACACCGTGCTTTGTGGGGCCATTAAATAATTGTATTTTAATTTAAACTAAGCCAAGAACTGAGAAAGCTGCAAATTTTAGAGTTGGAGAAGATATGAAATGAAGCATATAAGAATGCAAAAATAACAAAGAGTAGGACTAATTTTTTCATTACCAATGCATATACAGAAAGAATTTTGTCGCTGGACAAAATGTTCTACTCTACAATTCACGGCTTCACATCTTCACGGGAAAGCTCAAGACTCATTGGTCCGGGCCCTTCATTGTGCACACCGTCTTTCCACACGGTGCTGTGGTAATTTTCGATCCAAAGAGTGGTGAGGAATTCAAGGTGATGGGTAATAACTGAAGCCATTCCTAATCACTGAACCACAGTCACAAGCTGAACATATCATGGGTCTTTTAGACCTATCTTACAAGTGATTATACCCACCATAAACAAAAAAAAAAAGAAAAAGAATTATGTAAAGAAATAAAAAATTCAAAATTCTTTGTACATTATCATAATTCCTTATATCTCTTTCCTTGCACCTGTTTATTGCATTTGCATTCACATAGCATCCATTGAGGACAATGCATTAGATAATTGTGGGGGAGGGGTACTAACATAGGATTTCTTTGTCTTATTTTTTTTTAATTTTATTATTTCTTGTTCTTTTCAAAAAAAAATTCTTGAGTTAGAGAATTTTTGACTGTCTTTTGTAAAAAAACCAAACAGTTATAAAGATTAAGGAAACCCAAGTTAAAAAAAATTCTTTACTTTAGCCTAAATAATAGAATATTGATTGGATTAATAGTTTATAAGGAATTAGAAAAATTACTTGTCTCTTTACTTTTACTTTAGTAAATATGTATTGCCCATACACACACACTTGGAATTTATAGACAAGGACTTTATGTGCCATATATAAAAAGAAAAAAGAAAAAAAGATGTGTGTGTGTGTAAACCCTATTAAGCTAGATAATTGTGCCTCAAGAAGCATGATTATTCAGGCCTAAAAGGAAATAAACGTTAGTTCCTGGCCTAATTTACTTGAGTATTTAATCTGAAGGGTGTTCTCTTACGTGATGCCCTAACACCACCTGGTTTGGGAGTCATCAGTTAAAAACTCATTACATGAGTAAATTAGAAAGCTTAAGAAAATTAAGGGCAAAAACAGTACATAAATAAATACGAATAAATTTTGTGAAATTAAAGTTTGAGTTTAAAAAGTTTTCAAGTAAATCATCATTTCACACAATGCATATTATTTAAGATAAAATAAAAGAATTAGTTTGAAGTACAAAATTTCTCCAAAACTTAGGTTGAAACTATATTCTTGCATGAAGACCAAAGTATAGGAAAGATTAATAAGAGTTAGACCCATTTATAACTATTCAGCTATTTTCACTAAAGATATTAAAAATCATTTCTGACTTTAAGAAGGATTTTTTCAAAAATAACTAACATTTATTCTTTTCTTGGATTTTGTGGTGTAATCCGCTGAAAATTCTCAGGAGATAAAACTCCTCCTCTAGGGGAAACCTAGAGTCCAAAGGCTTGTTGCACATACTCAGTGCAATCGCATCACCTGGTATAATAAATTGGATAGCTTTTTAATTCTCTATTTTGCTCAAGGATGAGCAAAAGATAAGTGTGGGGGTATGATTAGTCTCTAAACATGTATATTTCATACCACATCTTCACATTTATTCAGTATTAATTTCTGTTAATAACACTTTTCTCGTATGTTTTTAGGTCCATGGCATGAAATGAAGAAGAAGACCTAAATCCTATTTATTTGGTGATTTAAAGCTTACACATATCCATTCACCTAGATGAGCTAATCTGTCAAAATCAGATGCAGATATCCAGAAATCAGACTGCGCAACTGGCAGAGACAGACCAGCATGTCACACCAAGCGCCGCCACTGGCAAAGCCAGAGAGGCCGCGAAAATGCGGCTTTTGCTGCATTTTTGAGGCCGTAATAGCTCCTCTAAGCCAGTACTTCTGGCCAGGGATTGTTCCCCTGGACTCCTTTCCTCCTGTGCCTATAAATACCCCCTTGGTTTTCCAGAGGGGGGATATGCAGAGAATAGAGAATTTAAGCTAGTTTGTTTTTATGTTTTCTTTGTTTTCTTGTATTGTCTTCTTCCTCCTCTAGCTTTGCTTAGTCATTAGAGCGAAAGAGAGAGAGAGTGTGTATAAGTTATATTTGAAGGTGACAATCTTATATAAATAATACTTCTCCTTCTTCTTTTAATTCCTTGGTGTTTTTACTTACTTTTATTTCCTTGCACTAGTATAGAAATTTGCTCTTTTACTTCTTCTCTCTTATTTTTCTTACTCATGTCTAGCTAATTTTTCATTGCATGCTAACTAACTGCTAACCCACTAATTTCTAACAACTTGATTGATAATCTAAATGAGTCAATAATGTCAAACAAGCCTTGTACAAATAAGAGTTATGACATCTTAAGACGAGGGTTCTAATTCTAACTTATTTACAAGTATTACCACTCTCATTTTTCATACTTAATCATATTTGATGATTTATTGATTGTAAACACTACTTGTTTTCGTAAGTTAGAGATATTTCTATTCATCTTTGCCGATACCAATAATGCACTTGTTTTTTCCTTATTTTTGCCTTCAATCGGATCTTGATAGGAAAATATTCAAGTTTTGCCGTGTAAAGCTAAGTAAAGAGAAGAACTTTCATTCAATCTCTAACATGAATAGTTCTTATGCATAAAACTTATGCTTGCCTATGATCCATTGTGAGGTTACATCTTTAAGAAATTAGAGATTAGTGAGAGCAATTAGTAGAAAGTTAGCCATGCATTTTTACCCTTGTAAAAACCAAAAAAATCACTTTTTCAATCTTCAAAACAATCTAAGAAATTTTTGAAACAACACTTGTTTTCTTTTCAATTCTTTATTTGAGATAAGAAACATCTTTACCACAAACAACGAAGCCGCATTCAAGCTTTCATCGCCCTCTCTCCTTGTGAATACGACTCGTATAGCCACTTCGCTATAACGGTAGAATCACTAAAGCAGTAACATCGGCCATCACTCTTTTACTTATTCTTGTGCATGCTTTTTGGCGATCAATGGTGGAAGAAAAGAAAAAAAGGAAAGGAAAAGGAAAAAGGAAAAGAAAGAAAAGAGAAAAGAAAAAGGAAAATACCTGAGCTAAAACTCTAGGTTCGAGGAAAACATAAATATTATTTATTTGAAAATTTTTGACTAATTCAGAAAAATCTCTAAAAATTCTCAAAAATAGAAAATATTATCCTGAGAAACAATGTGAAATTAAATTCAAGTAATTTAATATCGATTGTAAATTAAAAATCTGGAGTCGATCGACGACACTTGTAAGATCCCTAATTAGAAATACTGTATTTTTATTTTTCTGAAGTATTTATTTTGATTTACTGATTATTTTTTAATCAACTTAATTTATTATTTTCTTCTTGTGATCATTACTATTATATTAAATATGCAAATTATTTAAGATAGTAAATGATAGTTTGGCTTTATATTAATTACTAATATTTCTTATCAATATTTTTAATTACTTATTACTATTACTTTTATGATTATTTTATTTTTTTTACTAATATTGTTTATGGTAGTTATTATGATTGTTATTCTTTCATTATTATTATAATTTATTGCTATTACTATTAGTACTATTATTATTATTAATATTGTTGGTGCTATTATTATTATTAGTGTTACTAATTACTATTATCATTACTAATATTAATTTTTATGTTTTGCGATTAGTATTATTATTATTAATAGTATTATTGGATTTATTTATTATTAGTAACAGTATTCCTCCTCCTTTTTATTCCCTTGATTCATATCCTTTACCTAATCTCGTAGACCAAAACCATTGCCCTCAAACCTAATACCCAATATCATTAACCCTATATATTATCTCATCCATCTCCCAATCTAACCCTAAACAAATCTTCTCAGTCCCACACACCAGCCGCACCAATCCCTAATCTATTTTTCTTTCTCCCCTACAGCAGTCGCCACCAACATCTTCACCTTCCTCTTCGTTCCCTTCACAAACCCATCCCCATGGCGCAACCACCCCACGTCATGCCATAATCCTCGAGCACCCAACCACCAGCACCTCCGCGAATTCACCGGCCACTTACACCCACGTCAAGTTATGCCACATCCAACCAGACCACCACCCATCACCCCACGCCATTGTCGCGGTCATCTATGCACACCCACACACACCCCTCCTCCGTGTACTCCTCCACCACAGCTGAGACCACCCCATCTGCCTTCTCCAGATCTTACTGCACCCCCTTGCGGCCGCCACATCTCCTCCATGCACAGCCAACAGGAGCCCAACAACCCCGCACGCATGCCTTGCCGTGAGTCCCATTCCCTTCTCTTTCTCTTTAATTTCTGTGTACATGTTTTTCTGCCTCTCACCATGTATGCAAGTCTCTATTAATATGTAAGTTAATATGTAAGTGCCTATTAATAAGTGCATTAATATATATATTTGTGTTTAAATGTGTAGGCGTGTGCATGAATGTGAGAGTTCATGTGGGTTATATTCATATGTGTGAGACATCTTACTCTGAGCCATTTTTCGTCTCTCCGTGTGTTGCCGTTGATTGCCGTCGGCGAGCGCGAACACACTCACGCCCTTCACGGCGAGATGCTCTATCCAACGACACCCTCTGCGGCTCCCTATGCCTCCACCAGAGCCTCCGTCAGTGCGCCGCAAGTTGCCCCGAGGTTAGTGTTATATATGTGTACAAGGGCAATCTTGTAATAGTTGAGAAGTTATATTAATGTGTGTTGGTATGTGTGCGTGAGTGGCTATGATATGCATGCATGTGTATGCATGTATTTATGCATGGATGTGCATGTGTATGTTTGTATGTATGTGTATATATACATAGTGTATATGCATAGTATATGCCTTAATGTGTGTGTGTGTATATATATATGCGTATACTCGTATACAGGTATCTAAGTGTGTGTATGCATGCATGAGTATGTATGTATTTATATTAATGTGCGTGGTATTTATTTAAGTATGCATATATGTTGGTGTATGCGTATACTTGTATATGTGTGTGGGTATATGCATATGTGTCCGTATGCATGTGTGAGTGCTAAGCATGTATTTATGCTTATATGTATGTGTTTGGTTGCGTGCTATAGTATTTCAGATCCGTTCGGTGAGATCCGGACCGTTGCAGGAGATCCGAACTCGATTCAGATTCGTGCTTGTTGTGGATCCGATACACAGGCGATTCGAAAACCGATCCATGGGATGATCCGTAGATCAGTAACAGTTCGTGCAGTGAAGACCAGACAATGATTCGGTTCCGAAACCACGTCATTTCATGTGAGTGTTCGTTCTTTTACACTTCCTTATTTACCGTTGTCAGTATGCATTTACATGTTACACTTATCATTTCATGTGACTTTTTATTATAATTTACTAGTTTGATTACTTGTACTACTTCATGAGATATCCATGATTGTTCACTTATTTACGTAGTAGATAGGATCTTTTATCAGCGTCATTTCATGTGTTGGTAGATGACTGTTATTGGCTTAGGCCTAGCATGGATATACTGTAGACTAGATTTAATCTTGTAACTAATCTAGTTGTGATAATCTTAGAATATAAATATATTGATCTTGAGGATTCACTCATGATTGAGGCTAGAGACTCATATTTTATGTATAGTATTTGTCGGATGAATTGATTTGGTGACTATTCTGATTAGAACTCTTTTGGATATGAGGACATGTTAAACATGATGTTGGTTTATTGATAGGTTGTTTTACTGATGCATAGATATGTGTGAAAATGATACCCTTGACTCTAGTGTATACGATAAGACTGACTTCTGGACTATTAGGAGCTATAATTTTAAATGATCGCATTGGTGAGTTTGATTGATATATTGATGATCTTATTAATATTGACTATTAGATGTAGAGGTGATCTAGACTCTATGTTGATCGAGGATGTTACACTGCTTAGTTATGATTTTGATTGATTGGGATATTAATGATCTAATAAACAGGAGATCTTTATTGATAAAATGAAATTTTGGACTTGAACCTATCGGTAAACTCGATTGGATTTGAGTTGACTTGGGGGTTGAGGAATAGATGTTGATTGGGCTGACTTGATCTAGCTTGGTGGATTTTTAAATATGTATACTTGATATGTTACTTGACTTTGGGACCTGTGATTGACCTTGATAGAGTGAGAGTGTGTGATAATCTAGATCAAATTAAAATATGAGGATTTGATTAGATGTATCAGAACTTGTATTTATTTTAGTTATTGAGCTTTAGATATATCGGTGACTATATTACATGTTCGGAGTTTTATGACAGCTATTGATCGATCTGATTTATTGATGACTTAGAGGATGGATATATCGATGACTTTGAGGATATGAGTTGGTTATATATATTCCCGGATTATTCTATTCATGACAGTAGGTTATTACTCATCCTGAATATTTTGATTTACATGAGAAACTTGATTATTTATAGATGATATCTACCTGAAACTATTGTCCATGTTACTTAATAGCTGGGAAAATATTGTTACACGGTAACGACACCTTCATGTTATACTTGTTACATATTCCTGTTATACCGGTATCCTATTCATTGATATTATATATTCATGTTATACCGGTATCCTGATTACATGTTGATATTATTACCGTGACTACCACCGAGTTATCCCAGTGATTCAAGTAACATGCACATTAAGTAATCTCGATAAACTAATAACATGATATTAAACAATTTACACTGGGATTGGAGAGATTGATGGAGGAGATAGCGTCTGCATTTTGGGTGGACCTAAGATTTAGGTTCCGCAGCCAAAAGAGGGTTCCACTGCAGGGTTTCCGTGGGTTGACTGGCTCCCCGTCCTGTTTCCTGTTCCTGTTATATATGTTTCTGACTACCTTGCGGTAGGTCCTGGTTCAGCGTCAGGAGTCTAGGCCATGGTCTTGGGTATGCACGGGACCCACCTAAAGCATGGACAATGTCTCTAACCGATCAATTTCAATAACTGAGGACCTCGCTTGGCATGTGTGGTAGGCGTAGTATGGGATGCGTCTATTACATGTGACAATTGGTGTGCTGACATAAATAATAATAATAAACTGTTAATGTATTGTGACTAACCGTGATCACCTGACTGTATATATATATAAACTATGATAGATATAGGATTGTACACCAGACTAGTGACATATGCTTGGTTATACCTTTAGATATCAGTTGCTTGTTTACAGTTGTGATAGTTGATTTTTATCTTCATTCATGTTATTATGCAGTTATCCTTTAGTTATCTATTTATCATGTTATTTAGTTATCTTCTGTCTGTAATTTCTCTGGTTATTATGTTGTGCACATTGTTTATATGTACGAGCTCTCCCCTTTACACACACACTCACCAGGTCGCTTTCTGATGACCCTGGATTTGCACGTCCAGATATTGGATGCTTTGTTTCTATTATGCAGGTGTTCGAGGAGACGATATGCTTCGCGAAGAGCTGGAGCTTCTCCCTATTCGATTATGGTATTCTTGTCTTTCTTGTCTTCATATTATTTCTGATTTTCATTATATCAGATTCATTTGTTATTCAAGTTCTTTATTTATATGATATCATGTGTGGATGCTTATATGTATTATTGCAGTGGTCGTTGACTTATTATAGTATAAATTTATAACTTGTTTCGGGTTACTTAAGGCTTAGAGCATATATGTGAGGTATTTTCTTTGCGTGTATGCATCGCCGGCTCATGTCGCGTCCCCGCTCTAGCGTATTTTGGGAAGCGGGGCGTGACAACACTGGTCGACACCAAATCTAGGAGATTTTAAAAATAATCTAGAAACATTTTAAAAAAACATGAAAAATTCAAAATATTGAAAATTAATATTAAATCTGAAACAAGTCCAGTCTAACTATCAGAAAAGTCAAATCAACTAGTATCACTGGGGTTAGGTCCCAGGTTCGGGCTCAGGCTGACTCTGAGCCCAAAATTCTGGGTGTGATACCAAATAATAATATAAATAATTATAAAATAAAAATAAATACGAGAAAAAAATAGGAAAATATGATTGAAAAACTGGGACACATATTTGGGTACGTATTTCAGGGATGAGGCGTTACAATCCATCCACCTTACAAAAATTTTATCCTTGAAATTTTTATAAGGAGGGAATGAACACAGAAAAGAAAGGGCTGGAGATTATATCAATTAAGATATGAATAACTGAGGGTAACACTCACAAATTGACTGAATAACAATCTAGGGACCTAGACATCTTCTGCAATTCCTACTGTATAAAGCTTTGAAAGGTTCCATATTGATACTGGTCTGATATAAGTTAATAAAAGAATTCTGCCAGATGAAGAAATCTTCCCACGATCTCTTGAATTCTATCATGCAGGCTCGTAACATATCTTCAAGAATCAGTATGGTCTGTTTGTACTGCCCAAATGTCTGAGAATGATAAGATGAGCTGAATTTAAGTCGAGTCACCAAACTCTCCTGATGTCTGTCACAGAATTGTGACCTGAAGCTCGTGTCTCTATTTGACACAATACTAACTGGGACTCTGTGCAGTCGATCTCTCTCTCATATATTCATTTGTCAGAACTTCAGTATACTGACCCACTCTGAAGAATTGAAATTCGTTGTCTTGATGAGATGATCAATAATCACCCATACTGTATTATTTCTTTTGGACTGCGAGGCAAAGCTGAGACAAAATATAGTAATGAAATCCATAGAAAATTGATCTCCTATTTCTGGTGAGTTTTGTTAATGATGCTGCAATATTAGAAAACTCATGTATGAATATCCTATAATATCCGACTAGTTCAATGAAACTTTTGATCTCTGTCACTGATTTTGAAACTGACCAGTCTTTCACTACATAAATTTTGCTAGAAGTGATGGAGATTACTTCTTTCGAAACAACATGACCCAAGTATACGATGCTATATAACCGGAACTCGCACTTGCTCTGTATGGCATGTGTTAGCCCAGAGGCCTTTTACCTTAGTTTTGATGATGACTAACTTATGAAGGTTAGTTTACTAATGATCTTGTGTTTATATAGTTTCAGTTATTGATCAAGATATTAGTAGGTGTTTAGCTTTAACAAAGAATTTTTAGGAGCTAACACATGTTGATTCAAGAGGTCGAGCATCAAGATCGCATCTAGCACTCGGATGGAGTCAAGCTCGTTGGATCGTGTTTGGATCGAGTCGACTTAGAGAAGGAGTTCTACGAGACGACTACGGTTTATGTTTTTTTTAGATCTTGTGTAAAGATAGATAGTATTGATATGCTCAAGTTCACATACACATACACAAGTTTAATAAGTTTGGCTTTCGGTTTAACCGATTTTGGATTTCAAATATACACATATATATGGTTTTCATGAATAGATAGAATCAAAACAAGTTTACATGATTTAATGTATATTATATTTCATCTATAACATATATGCTTCATATATTTATAAAAACTTATTTTGATGATCCTATTCATGTGTTTAGAGTTTTGTAATTAACAAAACTTATTTTTGAATTTCGTGTCAAAAATATAGATATATCTTGTACATGTGTATTGGATTCTATCCATGCACAATATACCTCAAAAGAGTTTAAATATCTTGTTTTTATATTTCTACAAGTTTGAAAAAAATCGGATTTCCATTTCAAAGTTTGGTTTTGGAAAATACGGTTTTGTTTAAGGCCAAATATTTTATATCACAAAAATAGTTCAAATAGTTTATAATATGTGTTAATTTTTAGTCACACATATTTGTTATTCAAATATCTAACAAGAAATTTTTTTGTGAAATTTATAGGATTTTATGAGATTTTATTGGAGATTAATTAACTAAGTTTCAAGTTCTGAAATATCAGCGAGATCTGCCGGCGGTCGATCGGGCGGTTGACCGACTGTAACCACCCATGTCTCGGGTGGTGCCGATCGACCGGGTGGTCGACTGACAAGCTGTGCCCGGTCGACTGGGCGATTGACTGGAGACACAATGGTCAAAAATATGACCGTTGAGCCAGTCCACCGACCGGTCGATCGGAAGGGCATTCTGGGCATTCTCAGCTGTCAACGGTTATATTTTGAGAGGCTATAAATATGCCTTCTCTTGGGCTATTTTTAACATGATTTTTGAGAGCTAATTTTTTTTCTATCTTTCTAAGTCGTTTAGCAGTAAGTTTAAAAGAGTTTTGTACTTAAAAGTTTGATCTTTTATTTTGTTTTCAAGGGTTGGAAAAATCAAAAAAAAATAGTCTTTAGGAAATTGGTTTTTAGATCTTTATTCTTATCTTTATATAGTATTTTTTTCAAGTAATTTTCTTTGTGATTTGTTTTCCAAACATCTTATTTTTCTCACACTTGAGCTATCATCTCTATCCTATCTATAGGATCTTGTTTTTGTGGGAAATATTGTTTGTGATCTATTGTGATCACCAAGAGTTGTTTGTGGTATATTGTGATCACCAAGTTGTAATCTTTCTTTTGTTTTGGCTTTGTGCCATCCCTCTAGTGTAAAGGTGGTGTTGCTTTGGGTTGGTGTTCATTTCTCTTGTGTAGAGGTGATTGTGGTGGAGTTTGGCTTTATGCCTTTATCCCTCTTGTGTAGAGGTGATTGTTGTTTTGGCTTTGTGCCTTGCCTCTAGTATAGAAATGGTTATGTGGGAGAGAGGAGTTGTGTACTCCTAACTTTATAGTTGCAAATTCCTCAGTGGAGGTTTCCTGTGTGGGAGGTCCTATGTGGACGTAGTGGAAATCCTTCTGTGTGAAGACGGGGACCTAAAGCAGTGGCTCGAACCTCGAAACATATCTTGGTGTTTGCGTATGATTCACTATCTATAAACTCTATCTCTCTTATATCTTGCATTACTTATATTGATCATATCTCATACATTCTTAGCATTATTTGTATGCCCTTACTTGTCTTGAACCAAGAGAGCTTCATATATCACCTCAACTCTTATTTAGAGGAATCAAGAGAAGATAGTCCAGACCCCTTCACGGAGAATTCGGCTACACTCTTTGGTTACACATAATGTGTTGCAGTTAGTTTTTAATTCTGCATCATTTGTCATTGATTAGCTACTACACCTATTCACCCTCCTCTAGGTATTTTCAATTGGTATTAGAGCCTACGCTCCGATATTTGGTTTAACCACCTAGAAGTGAAATCTTGGATTACTAATCTAAATTTGCATTTGCACATATATTGTTTATACACTCATGGACTTCATGACCCCTCCTATGTATGATGTTACCACCATTAATATTTGGAATGTTAAGATGTCCATGTACCTTAAAACCCTAGGAATGCATGTTTATCTTGTCACTATCAAGAAAATCTATTTTGGTAATGACAAGTACATTGAGACAATGCACAAGCCTCAGAGGCACTTAGGTGCACACTTAAGAAAGATCATCTTTCTATTATTCTCATTGTGATTCCGCTTTTACAGTATGGAATACTCTGACCTCTCCCGAGCTACAAACGACAAACAACGTGAAAAAAGAATCTAGTGGAGAAGAGTCCGACCAAGCTTGCTCATGGTTCAAGAAAATGACTCTCTTGAGGTACATTTGGATACTCAACTAGATGATAGTGCTAGTTCTTCAGGTGATGACAATATAGATGCCGATGCTTTAAATGAAGAACTATCTATATTTTGTGAAAATTTGCTAGAAAAATACAAACTTTTGAAAAAAGGTTTTAAATAAATAAGAAAATGAGAATTTGTCTTCAAAGCTAAATATGATTTTATAAGAGAGGGTTGAGATTTCAAGTGAAAGAGATTCCTTGAAAACCAACTTGACCTTGTTTTAAAGGAAAATAAAATTTTAAAGAATAAAAATGATTTTGATATTATCTTGAAGAAAAATGAGGTTAACTCGATTTTATTTTAAAGGAAAATAATTCTTTGAAAAATAAAATTGTTTAATTTCAAAAGAGCTAGATTTAGTTTCAAAAGAAAATATTTCTTTGAAAAATGATGTTGATGCTCACGTTTGTCATGTTTCTATTACTTCTTCTCCTATTGATAAACATGTTAGTTGCTCCACATCTTCTTCAATTATTGAAAGTGATATACGTACTTTGAAGAAGACTGTAGATTGTTTAGGCTCCACTTTGAGCCAATGTGCTATGGATCATAAAAAATTAGAATCCATGTTTCGTAAGAAACATGCACTTCATATCAGGCACACCATTCACGACATACACATTCTCATCATATTCACATACATGACACTATGTATACTCATATGTACACTTGTACACATTATGGACGTAAGGGCCACCTTGCAAAGTTTTGTTATAATAGAATATATAATTCAAATTTTACAAATAAATTTGTTTGGGCTAGGAAAGGTGCTAACCCTCATGGACCCAATAAGGTATGGGTACAAAAATCTACCCTTATTGTATTTGATGTAGGTGTGGGCTCTCACATGACGTGAGAGGTATTGGTGCCTTGATGGTGATGTGTTTGAGCTTGATGGATACATTGGATGCATCACCTTCAAGGATGTTTGATGAAAAGACTACCATGGTTTGGAGATCTAGGGATTGGCCCTATTGGTTTTGGTAACTATCTCTAACTCCTTATTTAGTTTACATGCTCTTTGAAATTGATTGATTTTTAGCATATTTTGATTTTTTATGTTCATTATGTTAAATGTAATGTTAATTAGACTTGTGATATACATATGTAGTATTAGAGATACACCCATGTTCATATGAATTCATATTTTGTGTTCTCACTATTATTTAGCTATTGTGTATATCCTAACTCTAAAGCACGTGCATTTACCTTAATGATCATGTTTGTTTATCATTTTTCACTAAATGTTTTGATTACATGTTTAGATGAAACTTTTATTAAAACTTGTATTTATACTTGTACAACTAATGAGCCACGATTGATTATTATGTGTTTGTACTTTATTTCTTATTTGTACTCATTGGATGTACTTGTATAACCTAATTTTGATGATTCTTTCATTTATATTTGTTTTTCCTATTTTTGTATGTGTTTTCATAAAAATGTGTTTATCTTCATGTATATGTTAATTATGTCTAAAATTATTAGATATACATGTCTATCCTAGAGTCACTTGCTTTTCATGCAAAATTATTATGGACTCACTTGTATTTGGGATATGTATGTATACTTCTAGTTTAGACAAAACATACATATGCCTCGAAGTTTGTATTGTTTTGATGAAAATTAAATTTTTATGTTTTTCATATTTATAAAGGAATTTCACTGAGCTTCATTACTTATTTTCATGATATTGTTGATTACATGATTCTTACGCTCTATATTTGGAGTTTACTCATAAATTTTTGTTTCATGAGCATATATGTGCTTTATAGATTTTGAGTGTTAATTATTGTGTGATTTTCATATTTTCATGGGATATATGATTTGGTTTCATCTCTTGAAAGATTTTTAACTAGTTTTTCAAATATTATTCTAAACTAGTTTCTTAATTCTTCAAATGGTAGAGTTTTTCAAAACTATGCTTAAATACTTTCAAATCATGATTTTGAAAACCCCTACCTTCAAAGGGCGGTTAGATGGTGACCATGCCTTATATACCCTTATTGAATATCTTTTAAACTCGTGCATGAATAGGATGGTAGGTATGAGTTATACACATGATCTTCATAATTTTTCATATATTTGTACACTCATGGTTGTTTTCTATATATGTATGCTTCAAATTTCAATTGATATTTCTATTTTCATACATATACATACATATACATACATACATACAATACATATACATATATATATATATATATATATATATATATATATATATATATATATATATATATATATATATATATATATATATATATATATATATATATATACATACATTTATACACACACACACACACACATATATGATCTTAATTATGCTTGTTTTACAATGTTTTTACAAAGCACAAAATTGTTCATGCTAAGCTTGACTTATTTTTAAATATTAATTGTTATCTTTCAAGCTTTTGCATTAATTTACAATTGGTATTTATATTTTTTTAGTATCATAATATATTACATGCTTCATTTCAATTTGTACTTACAATTAGTATCAGTTTCATATTCTATTGATATCAAAATCTACTATTGGTATCTTAAAATTTTTGTGTATTTACAAGTGGTACCAACATGGGTGCATCTCAAAGGACTATCTATGTATCACATGTCTAATTTACATTGCAACTAATATAATGAACATGAAAAATCAAAACATACTGAAAATTAATATTATGAAAGCATATAAACTAAATGGGAGTTAGAGATAGTTACCAAAACCATTAAGGCTAATCTCTAAATCTCCAAACCATGGTGGTCCTCCAACCGAACATCCTTGAAGGTGATGCATCCAATGTAGTGTCCATCAAGTTCAAACACGTTCACCATCAAGGCACCAATACCCTCACATCAAGTGAGAGCCCACATCTATATCAAATACAATAGGGGTGAATTTTTGGTACGCATACCTTTTTGGGTCCATGAGGGTTAGTATTTCTAACCCAAACATTATTATTAGTACTATTTATATGATCATAACAAAATTTTGCTAGATGACCATTTCGGTCACAATAAGTACATTTATAAAATCTCTCATACTTGAAAGCATGATGTGTATGATGAACATGTGGTTTATGAGCATGGTGAAATGTGGTGTATGAATATGCTTGGTGTGTGTTTTAGAAGTGTGAGCATGTGTAGTATGAACTTGCCTTTTTGAAGAATTTTTCTTGAAAAATATGTCTTCTAATTTAGCTTTATTAAACTTACATTTCTTAAAAAATATTTCCAAAATTATTGATTTTAATTTTTAAGATAGAAATTTCGTTTTCATCAATTATGTGAAACTTAGCTTTACATGAAACCTTGTATGGATCAAAATCCCTTTGTGTTGATAAAAGAGTGGAAGATAAATCATCTTTTTCTTTGGAAAGAATAATAACTTTATTTCGAAGAACTTCATTTTCCTTTTTCATTGTTAGACAATATTTCTACAAAGAATCATAATTATCTGAAAGTTCTATAAAAGCATTTAATATATCATCTTAAGTTACTCCATTATCATCAAAAAATGGTTCAGAATTTACCTTGGGGTGTTTATCATAAAACACACGTTTGCAGTGTCCACCTCCTCTTTGGATTCACTTTCTGAATCCCAAGTGTCTTTGAGAGCTTTCTTCATGAATGGCTTCTTTTGCTTGATTGAAGGAGATAGCTTGTTTCTGATATCCGAACATTCGGCAACGATGTGTCCTGGTTTTTAACAGTTGAAACAAATGATTTCTTCTCTTCCTTACCTTGCTATCGTCTCCTATGGTTGATTTTGCTTTATTGTACATCCTTCTTACATTTCTTCTGAGGAGAGATAGATCTTCATCATCCATCTTCTTCTTCTTCTTCATCATCGTCAGAGATGGCGGGAGTAGACTTGAAAGCGATAGTCTTCTTCTTTTGTGGCGCCATTTCTTCTCTTACCTTTTTCTCCATCTCATGGGTCCTAAGGTTGCCGATAAGACCAATTAGCTCCATGTCATCTTTATCGTTCAACTCCTTCAATATGGTAGCTCTGACTTCCCAAGACGGTGGAAGTGTGCGAACGACCTTTCGGACCTTTTGATCATTGTTGATTTCATCACCTAGAGAAGTAAGACCATTAGTTATTTTAGTAAACTTCAGAATCATATCATCAATAGATTCATTTTCATGCATTTTAAAGATTTCATATTGGGAAGAAAAGAGATCAATTTTAACTCTCTTGACTTGTAATGTTCCCTCATGAGTGACTAATAAGTCTTGCCAAATCTCATAGGCAGATTCGCAATGAATGACCCGTGTAATGTCATTGAAAACAAGGCATTTTGAGCCTTTGAATTAGCTTCATATCCTTGGAGGCAAGATCGGACCAAGTGTCCTCCTCACCTGTGGGTGCACTATAGGGTTTAGTTACCGCCTTTGCTAGCCGGCTTCCTAGGGATTAAAAAAATACAGTCATCCTAACTTTCTATATGGGAAAGTTAAGGCCATCAAACTTAGGAGAGATCATAATACAGTCGGCCATTTTTACTAGTGGATGAATAAAGAAATTAATAGAATGATTAGCAAATTAGGATCTTTCTAAGGATGTTAAGCCAAAAATTAGAGACCTTACTCTGGTACCAATTGAAATTACACCTAGAGGGGGTGAATAAGTGTAAGGCTAATCAAATCAATATTCAATGCAAAATAAAAATGAGATGATGCAAACGATCACTCAAAGTAAGGTTAGAAGCCATATACCCGGTGAAGGGTTCTGAGCTTCTTCCTCATGATTCCTTTAAATGAGAGTTTGAGGTACTTAATGCAATCTTGTTATAAGAGTATAGATCGACACTGAATAAATGAATATAAAATAGATAAGATGACAAGTAAATCAATCGCAAACAAAGAGATTTGTTTTGAGGTTCGAACCACCACTCTATTTCTCTGCCTTCACCACCGTGAAGGATTTTCAATCCATTAGAACTTTCCACTAAAGAAATTATGACCACTATGGAGTACACAACTCCCCAACATACTCCTCTAGTCCAGAGGTAGCGTAGCAATGATACAATAAGCACTAGGTGATCAAAAGACCACAAACTCTCTCTTGAAAATACTTTTTTGCAAAATCCTAGAGAATAATATATAAGATTGAAGCTTAAGATTTTATAAGTGAAATTTAAAAATAGAAGAGAGATTTTAAGAACCAAACCATGAAGAGAATTTCAGAGAATAAAAGTACAAAAACAGAAACAAAAACTTTTTCTCAAGAAAGCACAAAACTTTGAATCTTTCAAATTGTTGTTGTCGTGAAGTCAACCCTACTGACCCCTTTATATAGGTTTTAGGAAGAGCAAAGTTACAATAGTTTTACCAGCATAAAAAAGGAATAAATTGACCCTCAAAATCAACTATCCACATTTTAAATTTAAACATGTTTTAAAAACAATTAAAACAAAACAGTCAGAATTGACAATCTGGCATACTGGCGGTCGACCGGTCGGTCGACTGGCAGATTCAAAAAAAATCTGACTGTTAGCCCTCAGTCGACCGACCGGTCGACCGTGACAAACAGAGACCAAAGTGCTTACAGACGGTCGACTGCCCGGTCGGTCGCAAGATGGGACCGGTCGACCGCCCGGTCGACGGGAACGTGCACAACGTGCACCTCCCCAATTACCAGAACTCCGGTCGACCGTGCGGTCAACCGTTCTGGCCTGTATTAGACACGGTCGACCGCCCGTCGATCGGTCTAGGCCAAAACAGATTTTGAAAACTCTTTTTGAAGATATATAAAATTTTGAAATATTTTTGTTTGGATTTCAGGAGATAGAAAACATGATTATCCATGAGATACAAGTTCTTAACATTGATAGAAATATTTAGAAAAATAAAGAACCAAGTATCAAAAATCAAACAAGCTAAAAATCATTCTTTTGAAAACGTGCGTTTTATGTGTGTGTGTGTGTGTGTGTGTGTGTGTGTGTTTTTGAGCGTCAAACATATATACTCATCTTTAACAAACTGAACTAAACATAAACCGAAGTTTTCTTGTCGATCCTCATCTTCAAGACGACCCGATCCAAACACGATCCAACGAGCTTGACTCTATATGAGTACTAGATGCGATCTTGATACGTAATCTCTTGAATCAACACATGTAAGCTCCAAAACACCTTTGTTGAAGCTACACACCTACTAAGATCTTGATAGATAACTGAAATTAAATAAGCATAAGATCATTAGTAAACTATAACTACATGAGTTAATCATCATCAAAACTAGAATGATGGGCCTTTGGGCCAACAATCTCCCCCATTTTGATGATGACAAAACTCATGAAATTATATATGCATGGATTTAAAGATAAGCTTCATAGAAGCTCCCTTTTAACTCATGCATAGAAATAAACATTAAAGATATTCAATAAAGTGCATAAACTAATACAAAACATATATGCATAAACAAAATATAAATATTCATATATAAACTCAAAATTCTCTTCCCCTTTTGTCAATAATCAACAAAGGGGTGAAGTAAAAACAACCAATTGTCATATCATCAAAAAAAAATTCGAGAAGACGTAAAACCTAAACATTAGAATCTTTTCTTTAGTCAACAAAACAATGTTTAATACCAAATTAAAAATTTTTGATAAACATATTGATACCAATTGAAATAATTTGATAAACATATTGATACCAATAAAAAATATTGATACCAATTGAAGGAAAAACCAAATTTTTGAATAAACACTAAAATTATTTTGCAATAAGGATACCAAATAAAGAATAATACCAATTTAAAATCATTGATACCAATATTGAAAATGTTAGCATATACTAAAACAAAGTACTTTTCATCATAAAGAGGGGGAAGTAAGATACCAATTTGAAAGTGAAGACTGATACCAATTGAAAACTCAACAAATACCAATTTTACACAAAACTGATTTAAAAACAATAATTTTCTCCCCCATTATGAAATATTAATGAAAACAATATATAAGCTTGAATAAGATTCCAATTAAAAAACTAATTGACATTATAAACTAAATCAAGCCTAGCAATAAAAGTTATAGAACAAGCACATTTAAATCCTATATATGTATGAAAATGAATATATCAATTGAAATATGAGGCATACATATACCAATTGCAATTTGAAGCATACATATATAAGAAAACACATATGAGTATACAAAAATAGAATATTCATAGAGATCATGTGTATAACTCATACTTAAAATATTTTAATACCAATTGAAATATATCGGCACAATCAAATCATATATATGTATGAAAAATAAAAATACCAATTGAAATTAATACTACTTGAAATTTGAAGTATACATATATAGAAAATACATAGGAGTATACAAAATTAGAATTTTCATGAAGATCATATGTATAACTCATAACTACCACCCTATTCATGCACATGTTTAAAAGATTCTCAAGTTGAGCATATAAGGCATGGTCGCCCATCCAACCGCCCTTTGAAGGTAAGGATTTTCAAAAATTATGATTTAAAAGTAAATAGGCATAGTTTAAAAACTCTACCAATTGAAGAATATGAATTAGTTTTGTAAATCATCTAGAGGGGGGTGAATAGGTGATGAGCTAATCTAATGGTCAATAATGCGGAATAAAAACTTCTTAAACTAAACACCACATATAACACAAGAGTGTAACCGAATTTCCCGTGAAGGGTTCTGGACTAACTCCTCAAGATTCCTCTAAATAAGAGTTGAGGTGCCGCGTTGGCTCTCTTCGCTGAATACAAGTGTTAGTAAACAATCCCCAAGCATATAACAATGTGAGCACAAATATATATATATCAAGCATGTAAAGATGAAAACAATATAAGCATGCAAGATATAAACAAGTAAGAGATAGAGAGAGCAATCGCAAACACGGGAGATTTGTTTCGAGGTTCGAGCACAATTGCTCTACGTCTCCGCCTTCAACACTATAAAGGATTTTCACTAAAATCGATCCATCGGATCACTTGGTGCCGCAACACCTACAAGGAGTTCCCACTAGAACTCTTGGACTCTCTAGTCCCGAACATACCGCAAGCTCATAAGCTCGCCGAGACCGCACCTCAACAAAGAGTTCACACACGAACTCGAAACACCGCGAACCCGCAAGTCCGCCTCCTCAAAGGACAAAGTAGAACTTTGGTGATCACAACACTTTGATCACCTAAAATCCTCTTACAACAAAGATCCCTATAGGTAGATATAGCAATAGATAGCTCAAGTGTTGTGTGAGAAAACTAGGATTGAAATGATAGAGGAAAACTCAAGAAATCACTTTGAAAACACTCTTGATAAACTTTCTTTTGATTGAAAATATTTGCTCTTAAACAAGTGGAGAAAACTCTGAAATAGATGGGAAAAAACTAGGTTTAAAACTCTCCTCAAATCTTAGCTAAAACAGCCCTCAAATGGGGTTTATATAGGCCCCCAACAAAAACTAGCCGTTGGCTGCTGACTAGGCCAATACTGGCCTTCCGGTCGACTGGCCGGTCGACCGGCTAACGGTTAAAAAACTGACCGTTGTGCCTTCTGGTCGACCGCTCGGTCGACCGGGCCCTGAACCAGAGAGCAACGGCTCTCTGGCCGGTCGACCGCCCGGTCGACCGGGGCAACCCGAGAGTGGGTTGCCTTCAGTCGGTCGACCGGCCAATTGACACGGCCTGTGCACATTCTTGTGCACGTCCGGTCGACCGGCTCCTGGTCCGGTCGACCGGTCGATCGACCGCCAGAGCCTGGCAGGCTTAATATTATGGATTTAAAACTAGGTTTTTAATTTAAAATAAAATCCCATAAATTTATGAAAAATTTACAAAAATAGTTTCAGTATTATACTTTGATAAACAAACATGTTTGAGTAATATCAAGATATGTTACAAACAATTTGAACTATTTTTGTAACTTATAAATTTAGGCTAAAAATAAAAACTGTATTTTTCCAAAATGGATTTTCTAAAACTTCTCCAAATACAAAAACAAGATATTTTAAACTCTTTTAAAGCATAGAGTGTATGAATATGATCCACTACACATACATGGTGAAATATCTATGTTTTTGACAATAAGCACTAAATATGGTTTTGGTTAAAACATATATACTTTGAATTCTAAAAACTAAACTGGTATTTTGTCAAAATGAAAAGTCTTTTCCAAAATGAAAACTCTTTATGAAAACTCATCTAAATCAAGAGTGTGTGTGTTTGTAAGAGATACTTGAGCAATCCACCAACTATTCTATCCTTTACATTTTAACTAAAACAAAATCTTATAAAAACAAACCTAGACTCAAGTCTTGATCTTGAGGTCTTCATTTGAAGTCTTCTCATCTTCTTGACTTGGTTCAAACACGATGCAGTGAGCTAGACTCCTCTGAAGTACTTGATGTGGTCTTGATGTATAGGCTCTTGAATCAAACTGTACTAGCTAAAAAACTTGATTTTAAATCCTTTGTTGAAGCTACACACCTACTAAGATCTTGATCACAAATCTGAAACTAAATAAACACAAGATCATTAGTACCATAACTACATGAGTTGATCATCATCAAAACTAGAGTGATGGGCCTTTGGGCCAACAATCTCCCCCTTTTTGATGATGACAAAACTCATGGAGTTATATATACATGGATTAAAGTAAAGCTTCAAATAAGCTCCCCCTTAACTCATGCATAACAATAAACAAATAAATCTGCAATGAAAGCTCATAAACATGTATGTAAATACAAGGAGATAAACATGCATAAATAAGCATGAAACACATTAAATTCTTTTTCTCCTATTTGCAAAACAAAACATATATGCATAAACATAAATCCTTCTCCCCCTTTATGTATAAAGCAAGGAAAACATGCATATATACTAAAATACTTCTCCCCTTTTTGTCAATCATCAACAAAGAGGTTAAAGTAAATACAAAACAATGTTCTCCCTCACAAAGAGGTGAACTCAAATCAATTAATAAAGATAAATGCGATATACATTCATGAAGAGGAAGACGCTAAGTTAACTTCTCTACATATATGCATTACATAAAGAAGGGATGATAAGCCCTAATTCACATAACACATAATATGCAATGCATAAGAAGAGACGTGAAGCTCCCCCTACACACGTGTACCGCATAAAGAAGAGTTGTCAAGCTCCTCATTGTAAGATACACTCAACATGAATCTATATGTAGAAGAGATGTTAAGCTCCCCTTGCATATAGGCAAAACACATTAAAACATCTTTAATTTTCTCAATAAAACAAATTTGAGATATCTTAGTAAATCAAATTTTAAGATATCAATTGTAAATAAACATTACAAATTTTTAATTTTAATTGTAATTGAAAAATCTTACCAATTAAAATAACAATGAAATTTTGATACAAATTGTGATCTTGATACCAATGAAAGAAAGTATTTTATATTTTGATACCAATATAAATTTTCATGGATACCAATTGAAAAAATAGATCAATAGATACCAATTGAAACATATTGTATATTTTGATATCAATAAGAATACTAATTGTAAAAAATAATACTAATTGAAGATAATGCATAAGCATATAAAAAAAAGATATCAATTGAGAAATCAATTGAAAATTAAGATTTTAATTAAGCTTAGCATAAACATATTTTGTGCTTTAAACAAGTAAATATCTTAAAATCAAGTATAAATATATGTATTTGATTGTGCTTGATTTTCAAAACATATATATGTATGAAAAAGACAATACCAATAGGAATTGATATTATAGAAATTATGAAGCATACATATATAGGAAACAAAATATGAGTATATACAAAAATAAATATCAATTGAGATACCAATTGAAAATAACAATGTAAATAAAGTATATAACTCATAATTACCACCCTTTATATGCTCAAGATAAAAGATTTTTCAATAAAGCTTACAAGGCATACTCGCCCATCCGTCCACCCATAAAGGGGTAAGTAGGGGTTTTCGAAGATGATTTTGAAAATATTTTTATTGTAAAAACACTACCAAGTGAAGAATAAATAACTAGTTAGATTAATTTTTGAAAAAACTAGTTAAAGATTCTTCAAAAACATGAAACCAAATCATATGTATATCATGAAACATACTAAATACACAAAATTCGACACTCAAAGTCCATAAAGCTCAAAATGATCATGAAACATAGTCATGAATAAACAAATAAAGTGTGAGTGTATGTAATTAGCATTTTCCATGAAGGTAATCAATAAAGCTCAAAACAAACATGAATATCATTTTATCAAACAAAAATTATGAAATTCATTTTTCAATTAAAGATGAAAATCATAAAAATTCATTTTTCATCTTAAAAAAACAAACTTCTAGGTATATATATGATTTATACAAAACTAACAATATGCATACATATCCCAAACATAAAAAGAGTCCATGATAAGATTTTCATGAAGGCAAGAGACTCAAGAGACATACATGTATATTTATTAGTTTTGACTAAAAATACCATATACATGAAGTAAAACATGAAAATAAGCAAAACAAGTGTAATGAGGGAATCATCAAAACTAGGCTATACATGTGCATATAGTGAGTACAAATGAACAATGAAGTGCAAACATATATGAATCAATTTGTTGCTCACTACTTGTACATGTATATATCCAAGTTTTGATAAAAACTACATTTAAACTAGTATTTATCACATGAAGCACAAAAACATGAACATGCTAAAGAACATCAATCATAAATGCATGTAAACTAAAATAGGAGTTTAGAGATAGTTACCAAACTAAAGAACTATGCTCTAATTCTCCAAAACATGGTGGTTGTCCCACCAAACCTCCTTGATAGCGGTGCATCAAATGTGTGTCCATCAAGTCTATACATCCACTACCAAGGCACCATCCCTTTCACATTTTGTGAGAGCCCGCACCTACATTAAAAGCACAAGGTGAGAATTTTGGTACCCATTTTCTTTTGGGTCATTGAGGGTTAGCATTGTAAGGAACCCAAACATTTTTCTTATTAGCAAAATTTAAAGAATTAATTCTATCATAACAGAATCTTGCTAAATGGCCTTTGCGGCCACAATGTGTACAAGTGTACACTCTACTATTCACATGTGTATGAGGGTGATCGTGGCATACAAAGTGTGCATATGCATGACGTGGGTGTTGTGCATGAATGTGTGGAGTTTGTTTCTTTGAAAACAAAGACTCCAATCTAGAGTGGTTAAAAGCACGTTTGCTCAAAGTTGAGCTCAAACAATCTATTTTATTTTTAAAAATTTAATTTCATTTTTATCAATGGTTGTGGCATGAAGAGCGTGATCAACAATCTTTTTCTTTTTAGAAACATTAACTTTTTCTTTTTCAGCAATTTTTCTTTTTAAAGAGTTGTTTTCTTGCAAAGCAACTTCCTTTTATTTTTTCACCAAAACAATTTTTTTTTCAAAGAAGTATTTCCTTCATAAAGATCATTTAATTTAGAAAGTAAGAAAATATTTTCATTTTCAAACATTAATTCTCTTTTGAAATATTTTCAAATTTTTCTTGCAAAGAATCTTTTTCTTTTAACATGCAATCAAATTTGTTTTTCATTTTCTTATTATCTTTTTTAAGCATGTCATACTTTTCAAGAAGTTGTTGACAAAAAGATGTAAGCTCATTATAGGACATATCAACATCTTCATCTACCTCGGATTCGGTAGTTACCTCAATGGGGTTATCCCCTTGGACCATGTAGCACACGTTGGAGGTGTCAGTTCCAACATCCGAATCGCTCCCCGCATAATATTGTTCTTTTTCGTCAAGGGAGATCAAGGAGTTCCATACTACAAAAGCCGAATCAATGTTAGGAACCTTAAATAAATATTCATTATTTAGGGTTGACTTTAAAGCATGTAGGGCTTTTGCATTAGCCTCAATATTTTTGCCATTTAAACAATAAGAATCTCTAATAGTGGCAAAATAAATATGAATACCTAGGCCTTTGAGGTACAAAGACATCTTAACCTTCCAAGTTTGGATGTTAAGAATGTCAAAGGTGGGATGTGAAATGAAATCTATGGTGTGTGTATAAATATTGTGATTAGCTAAAAATGAGGATCTTTAACTCTAGGTTGTAAGATCCACATCAAGAGCACTTGGCTCTGATACCAATTATAAATCACCTAGAGGGGGGTTACTAGGTGATGAGCTAATCTAATGGTCAATAATGCGGAATAAAAAATTCTTAAACTAAACACCACGTATAACACAAGAGTGTAGCCGAATTCCCCGTGAAGGGCTCTGAACTAACTCCTCAAGATTCCTCTAAATAAGAGTTGAGGTCCCATGTTGGCTCTCTTGGTTGAATACAAGTGTTAGCAAACAATCCCTAAGCATATAACAATGTGAGCACAAATATATATATCAAGCATGTAAAGATGAAAGCAATATAAGCATGCAAGATATAAAAAAGTAAGAGATAGGGAGAGCAATCGCAAACACGGGAGATTTGTTTCGACGTTCGAGCACACTTGCTCTACGTCCCGCCTTCAACACTATGAAGGATTTCCACTAAAATCGATCCCACTGGATCACTTGGTGCCGCAACACCTATAAGGAGTTCCCACTAGAACTCTTGGACTCTCTAGTCCCGAACACATCGCAAGCTCACAAGCTCGCCGAGGCCGCACCTCAAACACAGAGTTCACACACGAACTCAAAACACCGCGAACCCGCAAGTCCGCCTCCTTAAAGTACAAAGTAGAACTTTGGTGATCACAACACTTTGATCACCTAAATTCTCTCACAACAAAGATCCCTATAGGTAGATATAGCAATGGATAGCTCAAGTGTCGTGTGAGAAAACTAGAATTGTAATGATGGAGGAAAACTCAAGAAATCACTTTGAAAACACTCTTGATAAACTTCTCCTTTGATTGGAAATATTTGCTCTCAAATAAGTGGGAGAAAACTCTGAAATAGATGGGAAAAAACTAGGTTTAAAACTCTCCTCAAATCTTAGCTAAAACAGCCCTCAAATGGGGTTTATATAGGCCCCTAACAAAAACTAGCCGTTGGCTACTGACTAGGCCAATACTGGCCTTCCGGTCGACCAACCGGTCGACCGGCCAACGGTCATAAAACTGACCGTTGTGCCTTCCGGTCGACCGCCCGGTCGACCAGGCCCTGAACCAGAAAGCAACGGCTCTCTGGCCGGTCGACCGCCCGGTCGACCGGGGCAACCCGAGAGTGGGTTGCCTTCAGTCGTTCGACCGTTCGGTCGACCGGCCAACTGACACGGCCTGTGCACATTCTTGTGCACGTCCGGTCGACCGGTCGATCTACCGCCAGAGCCTGGCAGGCTTAATATTAGGGATTTAAAACTAGGTTTTTTAATTTAAAATAAAATTCCATAAATTCACGAAAAAATCTACAAAAATAGTTTCAGTATTATACTTTGATAAACAAACATGTTTGAGTAAAATCAAGACATGTTACAAACAATTTGAACTATTTTTGTAACATATAAATTTTGGCTAAAAATAAAAACTGTATTTTTCCAAAATGGATTTTTCCAAAACTTCTCCAAATACAAAAACAAGATATTTTAAACTCTTTTAAGGCATAGAGTGTATGGATATGATCCACTATATATACATGATAAAATATCTATGTTTTTGACAATAAGCACTAAACATGGTTTTGATTAAAACATATATACGTTGAATTCCAAAAACCAAACTGGTATTTTGTCAAAATGAAAAGTCTTTTCCAAAATGAAAACTCTTTTATGAAAACTCATCTAAATCAAGAGTGTGTGTGTGCGTGTGAGAGAGATACTTGAGCAATCCACCAACTATTCTATCCTTTACATTTTAACTTAAACAAAATCTTATAAAAACAAACATAGACTCAAGTCTTGATCTTGAGGTCTTCACTTGAAGTCTTCTCATCTTCTTGACTTGGTCTAAGCACGATCCAACGAGCTAGACTCCTCTGAAGTACTTGATGTGATCTTGATGCATAAGCTCTTGAATCAAACTGTGCTAGCTCCAAAACTTGACTTTAAATCCTTTGTTGAAGCTACACACCTACTAAGATCTGATCACAAATCTGAAACTAAATAAACACAAGATCATTAGTACCATAACTACATGAGTTGATCATCATCAAAACTAGAGTGATGGGCCTTTGGGCCAACAAGTTTAAGATAATTTTTGAAATAACTAGTTATAGATTCTCTAAAACATGAAACCAAATAATATATTTCATGAAGCATGCTAAGTACACAATAGTTAACACTCAAAATCTATAATGCTCATAAATGTACTCATAAAATAAAGTCATGAGTAAACACAAATAATGTGAGTATATAAAAATCATGTGAAAAGTATATCCATGAAAATAAGCAATAAAGCCTAAAACATCAAAACCTATGAAAGTCATAAAAATTAATTTTTAAGAAAACATATACAAAAATAGGGAATACAAGCTAAAATGTAAGAATTATCAAAACTAGGCTATACAAGTACATCTAATGGGTACAAATGAGTAACATAGCACAAAAAATAGTAATCAAATATGGCTCACTAGTTGTACAAGTATAAACATAAGTTTTAATAAAAAAACTACATCTAAACAAATAATCAAAAAATGAAGCATAAAGGAAAACATAAACCAATATGATCATATGTTAAATGCACATGTTTTAGAACTAGGATATACACAATAGCTAAACTATAGTGAGAACACAAAAGATGTAAACCCATATGAACATGGGTGCATCTCAAAGGACTATCTATGTATATCACATGTCTAATTTACATTGCAACTAATATAATGAACAAGGAAAATCAAAATATGCTAAAAATTAATACTATGAAAGCATGTAAACTAAATGGGAGTTAGAGATAGTTACCAAAACCATTAGGGCTAATCTCTAAATCTCCAAACCATGATAGTCCTCCCACCAAACATCCTTGAAGGTGATGCATCAAATGTAGTATCCATCAAGCTCAAACACATTCACCATCAAGGCACCAATATCCTTACATCAAGTGAGAGCCCACACCTACATCAAATACAATAGCGACGGATTTTGGTACCCATATATTTTGGGTCCATGAGGGTTAGTATTTCAAACCCAAACATTATTATTAGTACCATTTATACCATCATAACAAAATTTAGCTAGATGACCATTTCGGCCATAATAAGTACATTTATAAAATCTCCCATACTTGAAAACAGATGTGTATGATGAACATATGGTTTATGAGCATGGTGAACATATGGTGTATGAACATGCTTGGTGTGTGTTTTAGAAGTGTGAGCATGTGTTGTATGAACTCGTCTTTTCGAAGAATTTTTCTTGGAAAACATGTCTTCTAATTTAGCGTTATTAAACTCACAATTCTTTAAAACATTTCCAAAATTGTTGATTTAGTTTTAAGTTAGAAATTTCATTTTCATCAATCTTGAGAAACTTAGCTTTACATGAAACCTTATATGCATCAAAATCCCTTTGTGTTGATAAAAGAGTGGAAGACAAATTATCTTTTTCTTTGGAGAGAATAATAACTTTGTTTTGAAGAACTTCATTTTCCATTTTTATTGTTATACAATTTTTCTACAAAGAATCATAATTATCTGAAAGTTCTATAAAAGCATTTAATATATCATCCACTATCATAAAAAATGGTTCAGAATTTACCTTGGGTGTGTTTGCTATAAAACACACGTTTGTAGTGTCCACCTCCTCTTTGGATTCACTTTCTGAATCCCAAGTGGCTTTGAGAGCTTTCTTCATGAATGGCTTCTTTTGCTTGATTGAAGAAGATAGCTTGTTTTTGATATCTGAACATTCAGCAACGATGTGTCCGGATTTTCAACAGTTGAAACAAATGATTTTCTTCTCTTCCTTAACTTGTCATCATCTTCTATGGTTAATTTTGCTTTATTGTACATCCTTCTTACATTTCTTATGAGAAGAGATAGATCTTCATCATCATCTTCTTCTTCTTCATCGTCAGAGATGGCGGAAGTAGACTTGAAAGCGATAGTCTTCTTGTTCTGTGGCGCCATTTTTTCTCTTGCCTTTTTCTCCATCTCATGGGTCTTAAGGTTACCGATAAGACCAAGAGCTCCATGTCATCTTTATCATTCAACTCCTTCAATGTGATAGCTTTGACTTCCCAAGACGTGGAAGTGCGTGAATGACCTTTTGGACCTTTTGATCATTGTTGATTTCATCACCTAGAGAAGTAAGACCATTAGTTATTTTAGAAACTTCATAATCATATCATCAATAGACTCATTTTCATGCATTTTAAAGGTTTCATATTGGGAATGCAAGAGATCAATTTTAACTCTCTTGACTTGTGATGTCCCTCATGAGTGACCAATAAGTGTTGCCAAATCTCATATGCGGATTTGCAATGAATGACCCATGTAGTGTCATCCTCATTTAATGTTGAAAACAAGGCATTTTGAGCCTTTAAATTAGCATCATATTTCTTGGAGGCAAGATAGGACCAAGTGTCCTCCTCACCGGTAGGTGCACTATAGGGTTTGGTCATCGCCTTTGCCACCCGACTTCCTAGGGATTGCAAAAATACAGCCATCCTAACTTTCCAGATGGGAAAGTTAAGGGCATCAAACTTGGGAGGGGTCCTAATACTCAGCCATTTTTACTAGTAGATGAATGAAGAAATTAATAGAATGATTAGCAAACTAAGATATCTCTTAGGATGTTTAAGCCAAAACTAGAGACCTTGCTCTGATACCAATTGAAATTACACCTAGAGTGGGGGTGAATAGGTGTAAGGCTAATCAAATCGACCATGACAAATAGAGAGCATGTTCTTACAGACGGTAGATCGCCCGGTCGACCGCAAGAGGGAACCGATCGACCACCCCGGCGATCGGGAACGTGCACAACGTGCACCTCCCCAGTTGCCAGAATTCCGGTCGACCGTGCGGTCGACCATTCTGGCCTGTATTAGACACGGTCGACTGGTCTAGGCCAAAATAGATTTTGAAAACTCTTTTAAAGATATATAAAATTTTGAAATATTTTTGTTTGGATTTCAGGAGATAGAAAATATGATTATCCATGAGATACAAGTTCTAAACATTGATAGAAATATTTAGAAAAATATAGAAAAGTATCAAATCCAAACATGTTAAAAATCATTCTTTTGAAAATGTGCATTTTATGTGATGTGTGTTTTTGAGCTTCAAATATATATACTCATCTTTAACAAACTGAAACTAAACATAAATCGAAGTCTTCTTGTCGACCTCATCTTCAAGACGACCCGATCCAAATACGATCCAACGAGCTTGACTCCATTTGAGTGCTAGATGCAAACTTGATGCGCAAGCTCCTGAATCAATATGTGTAAGCTCCAAAACACCTTTGTTGAAGCTACACACCTACTTAGATCTTGATAGATAACTGAAACTAAATAAGCATAAGATCATTAGTAAACTATAACCACATGAGTTAATCATCATCAAAACAAGAGTGATAGGCCTTTGGGCCAACATATATGTCATACATTTATAGTACAAATTATTTCTTGCTAAGCTTGATTTAGTCCTTAATGTTAATTATTTTTCAATTGGTATCATATACAAGTTTATGCATTATTTTTATTGGTATTTTATAAAGGGAGAGAAAAATTCTTATTTTATCTTTCAATTAGTTTTACTTTTCAATTGGTATCTTACTCCCACTCTTTATGATGAAAATATTTAGTTTGGTATATGCTAACTTTTTCAATATTGGTATCAATATTTTAAATTTGTATTATTTTCAAATTGGTATCTTTATTGCAAAATATAGTGTTTACCTAAAAAATTGGTATTTATTTTCAATTGATATCATGTTCTTTTATTGGTATCAATTCATAAAAATTATTTCTTTCAATTAGTTCTTCAATTGATTGTGTTTATTAGTATCAAAATTTTTATTTAATTTATGTTTATTGTTTATTTATCTTCACCCCTTGTTGATGAGTGACAAAAAGGGAGAGAAGAATTCAGGTTTATATCTATCTGTTTTACTAGTGTGTTATGCATATATATCTTGTTTTATTGGTGTCTTGAACTTCATTATATATCTTTATATTTATTGATTATGCATATGTTAAGGGGGAGCTTCTAAGAATCCTATCCTTAATGGATGCATATATATAACCTCATAAGTTTTCATCATCAAAAAGGGGGAGAATGTTAGCCCAAAGGCCTTTCACCTTAGTTTTGATGATGACTAACTTATGAAGGTCAGTTTACTAATAATCTTGTGTTTATATAGTTTTATATATTGATCAAGATATCAGTAGGTGTTTAGCTTCATCAAAGAGTTTTAGGAGCTAACACATGTTGATTCAAGAGCTCGCCGTCATGATGGCATCTAGCACTCAGATGGAGTCAAGCTTGTTGGATCGTGCTTGGATCGAGTCGACTTGGAAAAGGAGTTCTACAAGAAGATAGATAGTGTTGATATGCTCAAGTTTACACACACAAAAGTTCAATAAGTTGGTTTTCAGTTTAACCAGTTTTGAATTTCAAATATACATATATATGGTTTTTATGAATAGATAGAATCAAAACAAGTTTACATGATTTAATGTATATTATATTTCATCTAATACATATATGCTTCATATATTTAGAAGAATTTATTTGATGATCTTATTCATGTGTTTAGAGTTTTATAATTAACAAAATTTATTTTGGATTCATATCAAAAACATAGATATATCATGTACATGTGTGTTGGATTCTATCCATACACAATATGCTTCAAAAGAGTTTAAATATCTTTTTTTGTATTTATACAAATTTGAGAAAAATCGGATTTTCCATTTCAAAGTTTGTTTTGGAAAATACGATTTTTATTTAAGGCAAAATATTTATATCACAAAAATAGTTCAAATAGTTTATAATATGTGCTGATTTTTGGTCACACAAATTTGTTATTCAAATATCTAACAAGAACTTTCTTTTGTAGAATTATAGGATTTTATGGGATTTTATTGAAGATTAATTAACCAAGTTTCAAGTTCTAAAATATCAGCCAGATCTGTTGGCGGCTGACCGGACCAGTAGTCGGTCGACCGAATCAATCAACCGATGTGCACATGGCTAGCCTACAAGGCCGGTCGACAGGGAGGTCGATTGACTGTAACCACCCTGTCTCGGGTGGTACCGGTCGACCGCCAGGCTATGCCCGGTCGGCTGGGCGGTCGACCGGAGGCACAATAGTCAGAAATATGACCATTGGGCCAGTAAACCGGAAGGACATTCTGGGCATTCTCAACTACCAACGGCTATTTTTGAGAGGCTATAAATATGCCTTCTCTTGGGCTATTTTTAACATAATTTTGAGAGTTAATTTTTCGATCTTCTAAATGGTTTAGCAGCAAGTTTAAAAGAGTTTTTGTGCTTTAAAAGTTTGATCTTTATTTTGTTTTCAAGGGTTGAAAAAATCAAATAAAAATAGTCTTTAGAAAATTGATTTTTGAATCTTTATTCTTATCTCTATCTAATATTTTTCCCAAGTATTTTTTGTTGTGATTTATTTTCCAAACACCTTATTTTTCACACTTGAGCTATCATCTCTATCCTATCTATAGGTCTTGTTTTTATAGGAAATATTATTTGTGGTCTATTGTGATCACTAAAAGTTGTTTGTGGTCTATTGTGATCACCAAGTTGTAATCTTTTCTTTGTTTTGGCTTTGTGCCTATCCCTCTAGTGTAGAGGTGGTGTTGCTTTAGGTTTGTGTTTATCTCTCTTATGTAGAGGTGATTGTAGTGGAGTTTGACTTTGTGCCTTTATCCCTCTTTGTGTAGAGGTGATTATTGTTTTGGCTTTGTGCCTTGCCTCTTGTATAGAAGTGGTGTGTTGGAGAGAGGAGTTGTGTACTCCTAACTTTGTAATTGTAAATTCCTCGGTGGAGGTTCCCTGTGTGGGAGGTCTTGTGTGGACATAGTTGAAATCTTCTGTATGAAGGCGGGGACATAGAGCAGTGGCTCAAATCTCGAAACATATCTTGGTGTTGCGTTTGATCCACTATCTCTAAACTCTGTCTCTCTTATATCTTGCATTACTTATATTGATCATATCTCATACATGCTTGGTATTATTTGTGTGGCCATACTTATGTTGAACCAAGAGAGCTTCATATATCACCTCAACTCTTATTTAGAGGAATCAAGAGGAGATAGTCTAGAGCTCTTCACAGGGAATTCGACTACACTCTTTGGTTACACATAGTGTATTGTAATTAGTTTTTTAATTCTGCATCATTTGTCATTAGATTAGCTACTATACCTATTCACCCCCTCTAGATGTATTTTCAGCATGAAGCTCTTCTTGATGAAAAGTCTGCAGTAAAATTCTCAGATGTATTGCATGTTTACTATCACTCTGGAAGTAGACCAAAATATCGTAAATAAAAAAACTGATAAAATTGATCGTAAATAAATAAAGGAAAAAATTGATAATAACAGTTTTGAATGCTGGGTGTTGCTACTTTGAAAATGCATAATCAAGAATTTATATTGACCACAGCCCTTCGGGATGATAACCTGACTGCAGATTAAATTTTAGAAAATAACACGAGCTTCATAAAGTTGGCCGAAGAGATCGTCAAATAATACTTGTTGATGATAGCTTTATAAAGTTCTATGTAGTCGATACATAGTCTTCAGTAATTTCTGTAGTACTATAATTTGTAGATGCTATTCAACCTGGTGCTTTAGATATTAGTTCGTTCCTAAATAATATAAATAGAAAATGCTACAACTCGGTCTGGCAGAAGTCCTGAATCTGAAAATTTATTTCATACTGATGCTTCTTGTATAGTGGTACAGTCTATCTGATTATATCAGTAATGACCTCCCCACTTTTAATACTAATCCCTGTGGAAAGTCCTACATATAAGAGTAGAATGCAAATCAGTAAAACTATCGAAATAAAATAATGCGATGTACTGGAATCAACAAGTGCCAGAAAATGGTGAGAGTGATCCACATCTTACCTGTCGCTACATTTTTTTTGTATTTTCATATCTAAGTTGGTATAAATGTTTTGACACATATATTGCATAATATTACTGCATTCCTACATTATTCTGTAATAAATCCTACAAACTCACTTATCTTAATGTCCAAATCATATATGATATGTTAGAAAGAAGACAAGCATAAATTCTATCCAATTTAATCAAAAGTTCAAATAAAAAAGGATCGATTTAAATTCAAAATTCTATAAGCGATATTATCTGAAGATCAGGTAAAATCAGATGAGATAATACCAATCAAAAGTCAAAGAAAAAAAAGAATTTTGAAAACTCAATCGGTTTCGCGTGAAGATGAATGGATATCTCATCAATTATAGAAAACAAATTAAAAATCCAAGAAGATAAATAAATAGACATAAGATAACCGAATGAGATGAAGCAATCATATTTGGAGATTATTAGGAAATCCAAGTAAATCAGAGTTCTAAATCAATTTAGACTCGGATTCAGACTGAACACATTTTAGTATTTTAATCATAACTTTTACTATCGATACTCAACTCTTATAATTCAAAATGATTCAGAAAGAAAGAAGACTTAAAATGCTACAATTCTTATGTTAATCACTATTTCTAATGCTATCATGGGAGTAAGTCATTATTTAGTAATCAACAACCGACAAGCTGCATATCAGAATTGAATTTTCAATAAAATTTCTGGATAAAGCTCAAATCAAGTTTGGAGATAAGAGGAGGATTCAAATTCAGAAATAGCCAGATCCTTTATCTTTCATATGCTTCCTATCCTTTTGTTTTTCTCCTATAAAATACCTCATACCTTGAAGGCAGAATGGGCACCATCTCAGAGAAAGAGAGAGCTTTGCTTTAGGTTTTTTCTTTTCTTCTTCAATATAATTTTTATTTTTCTTATTTTAGATTAGAGAGAGTTACAGGATTAAATGAGAGGAAGAGTTATTATAGAGTAACACTATTGTAATCTTTTCTCAAGAAACTTATATTTAAGATGACAATCAATGGAGGTTGGTTCCCACTTCTCTTCATTGTACTCAATCTGTTCAAGTACCGCATTCATTTTATTCTTTTTACTACTTCGCTTTATTTTATACTAAGGTAAATTTTCATTTGATTCAACAGTAGAGCTAAGTATTTTTCTTTATTTCTTTTTTTTCTAATTTTGCACCAACCTCTGCTTTATTTGTTTTCTTTTCTTTTGCAAATAAAATAACAACAACACCACCATCTCTTCTTCTACCATCTCTTTCTTAACTTAACTATTTTTGTTTTCTTATTATAAAAAGAACTAATAAGATAAGTCTTCTTTTCGGTAAATAAAAGAAGAAGAAACTTATACAATGCTTCCATTGCTGTCCCTCCCTGTGGATCATGACTGTTAACTCTAGGCTACACGGTAGCATCGAGGACCTAGCACTGTTTCTAAAATCTATATATTTTCTGTTCAGGTTTGACTCGATCAACAGTTTTTGGCACCGTTGCCGGGGAGGGGTAGTAAGCTTTCTTTCTTTCTAATTTACTTTAACGAATTAATCTATTTTTCTTTTCGTTTAGTATACAGGGCTAATATCAGAAAATAAAAAGATGCAGTAGATATATTGCTACCCTGAAACTCTGCTCTAGAAAGTAGAGATCAGAGCACCACAATTTTGTCACGAAAAATGCAACAAAAGCTGCATTTGCGCAACAAATTATGGAAGGACTACTAACCTGCTTTCTTCCAGGTTGCTTGAAATTTAGTTTTACCTTCTGCAGCTATTATTAGTTTTTTGATTTAGATCACTGTATATACTAATTTTAAATAACAGTAACGTGGTTGCTTTGTAAATGCTAAAAAATGATTAACTCTAGCATCTTAGGCATGTGTCTATTTTTTTCTTATATTACTGTTGAAAAGCGCTAGAGCAAATGTATGTGTGAATTGCATATACTTTAGGAAACATATTTTGAGTGACTCATAATGCTTGAGTATTATCTATTGCTTTATACTTGTACACTGCACTAAAAAAATTAAGGGTATATCCTTTAAACAAGATAAGGTAGGAAAGTCATTACCCTCACTAGCCCATAAATCATCTCCTCACTCACTAACTTAGCCTAACTTAAATTGAGTAGACATTAGCCCTAGGGACATCTCGGACTAAAATAAGGATTGACCTAAAAGAAAAGTTGTTAGAAGTTGACTCTTGCTAAATTGGTGTCGAAGGTTTGGGAATGAGAACGAAACCCCGAAGGCTGGTGGTTGGTATAAGTAGGCCCGTCACTTTAAGCACGGATACCTCCCACCAAATTGTCCCTATCTGGCTGATTAATTTTGGTGGTCAGGTTCTACAGTATACCTTTGGATAATCAACAGTTAAGAGCGTCTAGGTCTTAAGCTCTACCCTAACTTAGGCTAGATTTTTCTTTCTTTTGTTTGTTATTTGTTTGTTTTTGTTGTGATATCTTTATGATATGGATTATAATTATTAATTTTTTCCAATGCATATAGTGATCCACACTTCACCTCAAACTATTCAATTCAAATATTACCAACCCGGAATTATATAACTTTAACCAACCAAGTATGTCAGATTGGTCTTATCTGAATCAATATATGCCCCAATCCCAGTACTATGAACAAGAATGGGACAATCATCACCACTCTTTACTGAGTCATGGGGATACAACCTCGACCGAGTCTTATTATCAATAACCTTACTAACAAATAACTTCAAATACTCATACCAATACCAACCTATAGAAGAAAAATTCTTCTTTAGAAAAGAGTTTAGAAACCTTCCTTGAGTCCACACGACAAGTGCAAATTCTGTTGGCCCAAAGGCCCATCACTCTAGTTTAATGATGATTAACTCATGTAGTTTAGCACTAATGATCTTATGTTTAATTAGTATCAGATATTTGATCAAGATCTTAGTTGGTGTTTAGCTTCAAAAAGGATATTAAAGTCACAGTTTAGAGCTTGCACATGTTAATTCAAGAGCTCACGCATCAAGATTGCATCAAGTACTCAAGAGGAGTCTAGCTTATGGATCAAGGTTTAGACCAAATCAAGAAGAAGAAGAAAACCTTCAAGAGAAGATTTTCAAGAAGACTTGTGTCATGTTTGTAAGTGTCAAGATTTTGTTTAGATAAAATATAAAGGATAGATTAGTTGGTGGATTGCTCAAGTTATATACACTCACACACAAGATTTATATGTATTTTCATAAAAGAGTTTTCGTTTTAAAAAATACCAGTTTGGTGTTTTAAGCTTCAAAATATACACGTGTTTTATCAAAAATTATTTTAGAGCTTTATGTCAAAATATAGATATTTCATCATATATGTGTAATGGATCATATCATACACACTAAGCTTCAAAAATGTTTAGTATATCTTGTTTTTGTATTTGGAAAAGTTTTGAAAAATTCGTTTTTAAAAA
>JAVJIF010024655.1:27500-46442 GCA_038442645.1 Agave tequilana | reverse complement strand
TCTCTCTACTACTCCTATCCACTCTCTCTTCAATTCCCCCATCTCCTTCAATTTACTCATTTCCATCACCACCCATCATCTTCTCCACCGCCAAATTCTTCACCACCACCTCAATTCCACCACATCTCCACCATAATCACCACCCAAATCACCCCCACTTCCAATTCCACCATCAACACATCATCACCTTTATCATCCATCACAACATCATCATCTACATCACCACCACATCCTCTCTCCTCCGCCACCAAAATCCAACCAGCCCAGCGCCGCGGCCCCCGCGGCCGCCGGCGAACCCGGCCGCCGAACCTCACAAACCGGCCACCCTCCTCCCTTTCTTCTCTTTTTCTTTCTTTCCTTTTCTTTCTCTTCTTCTTCTCTCTCTCTCCCCCTGTTATTGGATCCTTATGGATCCAACCCATTAAAATCCAATCCTGACCGATTAAACCCATTCCCCAATAACTCTTAACCACTTGAGTTAAATGGGTTCGGGGTGTGGATCTGAACCCGACCCACTAGCAATCCAAACTGGCTCCAAAAGTTAATAAAGGCAATTTTATATAAACCCCCTGATAATCAAGATTACTTACATTTTTAACCTTTTTATTACAAAGCTAACCTATTTGTATATGTTTTAGTATTTTGGCGATATCTTGAGCATCTGGTATCCGATCTAAACGATTTTTGAACATTGCGATTGTAGGAAGACGAGGTACATCCATGTATTATCTATGTGAGTGTTTTTTATAAATTATATTTTATCATATTTAATAAAATTGATTGATTGCTTTACTTAATAAGTCGTGATTATGGGTAAATTACTGTAAATATTATTTTTAACTTGTAATTATCGAGAAATCATTGTAATATGAATATGCATGATGTTTTATTAAACATAATCGATAAAATAATACTTTAATTTGTTTCATGATTTAATATAAATATAGGTGATTATATTAGACGGTGAATTAAAGAAAATTTCAGATTAATAAATATTTTAATAATTATTAAAATGGTTGTGCAGTGTTTGAAAATATATACTTGTAAATAACTCCTTTATCGATAATATTAATATTAATGAAACCGTTATGAATACTATTGATCTAGATATTTGGACATCTGTTCATGTTACACATATCACCCTAACACTATCAGTGTTACTAAATCACAAATATACTGGATACTGTACGAGTGTCAGTTGTTATGATTGTGAACACCGTTATTACATGTACCTGTAATATGGTTACATGAACATTCTAATACACTAGAAATAGTATTTCATGTAAATACTTGTTACACTGAACACTGTTATTTCATGTACATTTATCACCGTTACACAGATATTGTTACACATGACATTATTATTTCGTATTCATGTTCCACTGATACACAGATACATTATTTTTCTGAATACTGTTATTTCATATATTTGTATCATCGCTACATTGAAACTCTGTACACAGTTATATCATGCTCACACATCACTGTTACATAGATTCACTGGTATACATGTGTTGATTATTTCTGTATTCATGTTGCATGGATCACTGTACATATTACATGGATATTCCTGTATTCTCATTACATGACTGTTTTTCATTACTGATATTGATATTCTTGTTACTGGACATGAGCTTGTTACTGGACATGAGCGTTGTTGATATGCGATGTGTGAAACTAAGTGCCACGTGAATCTAAACCACGGGGGGCACCTTTAGAATTCACACTCTGTTTCTCGTCTTTCATTATCTTGTTTCATGATATTAATAGAGCTCATGTCCTATTATCGTATTACATGTATCATGCACTGTTCTTTTTCCTGATTTACTGTGTTGCTTAAATATAATAAAACATGAGGATGAGGGAGACTTGACGGTTGACTAGGTCTTATCAGGTGGATATCTGGACCCATTGTTAGTCCCACTGTAGGGGACATGATAGTGTTGGCTACTTTCCCGTTTCCCGTTACTTATTTCACCCTAGCGGGTTGGCCCTGGTCTCAGCAGCCAGGGAGTCTTAGTAAGGCCGTGATCCCGAGTATACACAGAGTACACCCACCTGATTAAAGCTCTTTGACATTAAATTTTCAATTAACATATAAAACGGTATACACAATAGTGACATCGGGAACGCTTGTTATTGATCTCTCTCGTTCGAATAATGGTACCCGTATGCCATGTTCGGATGGGTCCAGCCGGAGTGCAGGCTCCGGTATGAACTGCTAGATGTATGAGGCACTGGAAGAGATTGATTAAAATACCAAGCGGTACTGATTGTTATTATTATATAAATAACCTGACTTGCCCGATACTTGTATATTACTGTTCAGTTGTACTTGTTACTATTCCTGATATTTTATCCACTATCATGTCACCTGTATACCTTGTTACACTTCCTGATACTTGTTACACTTCATGTGATGACACATTATTCATGTAAACGTATAATCTGCATTTTATGTATTCTTTTCATGTATACCCTGCAGACACTTTACTGTATAGTATAACACTGTAGCATGGTTATTCTGCATACTTCATATTTATATGTTCATATTATCGCGACACCATTATGCTACTGTTATTATTAGATTAAAAAGAAATATAAAGTAATTAAAACTTGCTATATATTACTCATATATACTGATGTAATTAGGAACACTTATACTGTATCACATCACGCATATTGAGAATAATATATAAACTGATAGTAATTATATAAAATTGGATACTATTGTGGAAATGACATTGTTATAACATGCTAGGTATTGATGATGTTATAGTATTGATAACATACTTGTAATATTAATACATTTATTGTTAGAATAGTTATATTTTATCATTGTTACCTTGACACATATTATATTATCATGATCGTACTATTATAAATATATTACTACTTTCTTCATTTTACCACTTACTAGGTCTTTCTGACGACCCTATGTTTGCGTGTCCAGATTGGATATCAGAGATTTCGTAGCACCTATATTTCACGGAATACACATAGGAGACTCGTCACCTATTATTCAGAGGTATCTTTATTATTATGTCTTTATTTTCTTATTTATCCATGTTTTCATATCTATCATAGTCAATGACCCCTTTTGCAGGTATTCTTGTACTTATTTACGCTAGAATTATTGCTTATATTGTGTTATTTCATTTACTGAGGCTTAGCGTATATACGTGAGGGTATTTCAGGGCTGTGTATATCATCGCCGTAGCGTTCCCGTATCCGCGGGATCGGGGCGTTACGTTTTGGTATTAGAGCCAGGTTCACACTTGATGTGGGTAACCACTTAGATCAATACTCGAGTTCTTACCGACAGTACAATCACTTATCAGATTCGAACTAATCTATAGCTGAATTTGGGAATTCCAGCTGCAAGTACAAGAATATCTTCTCCCTTTGAAAATTTCATTTCTTGACATATAATATTTCCTAATTTCAATTGTCATCCAAAATATTATGATTTCTAACTACTGTTCTTCATTATTTTGACTCCAATCCTATGATTTTATTCTCATTCCTAGTCACTCCATCCTAATTTGATTATAGATGTCAGAGTAGCGCAGCGGTAGCATCGTAGACCCATAACATTCAAATTTCAGGAGCTGTAAATATTGTTCTCCTACCTGAATTGAAATTTTGAGGACGGAATTTTTCGTAAGGTGGGTAGAAATGTAACCCCCCCCGTTCTAGATGTACGTATCGCAGTATCAGGGCGTGTTTGTTTCGCCGCAAAACGCCGCAAAACGCAAGTCGTAAAACTTCTTTTTCATTTTCCGTTATTTGTTTCGCTGAAAAACAAGTTGCAAAATACAACTCTTCTTTTCCCACTTGCAGTTGCTACAGTTAGATTTGTGGTCATGCAAATCTCACTTTTACACTCATATTTTCCCACTTGCAGTTGCTACAGTTAATTTTGTGGTCATGTAACTCTCACTTGTAATATACTTACAGTTCAAAACAGTTACTTGATAATCAATATATAATTTAATATATTAAATATATAGTGTTCAATTTCTTATTTAATTATTTAATATTTTATATTTTTAATCTTTAATTTTTTTATTGTTTTAATATTGTTTTAATATTTAATATTTTACTATTTTAATTTAATATTTTTATTTAATACTTTATTATTTTATTAATACTTATTCCATTTTTTTATTATTTATTTAGAGTTAATATTTTATTAATATAACAATATTATACTTTAATATAAAATTACTATATATTTAATTATTTCTTTTAATATAAAAAATTACTTTATTATATCATAATATATTTTATTATTATATTAATATTTTATTATGTAAATATTGTAATAATAATTTAGTATATTAATACTATAAGTATAATAATACTATAATGATAATTTATTATTAAATTATAATTATATTTTACTTTGTTAATTTTATATTTCTATAATATTATAATAATATTATAATAAAATTTATATTATAATAATTTTCAAGTATTTTAATATTATAATATTATAACTATATTTTATTATTTTTGTAAGATTTTTTAATATTTATATTTTATTAGTATTCTTAAAATTTATTAATGTTCTTTAGATTTTCTTAAAATTTTATATTATTTATTTAGTTAATATTTTAGTAATATTTTACTATTTATACTAATATTTTATTAATATTATTGTTATAAATAAAATAATAAGATTATTAATTTTTTATCTCAAATTTATTAATACATTTAATTTGCAATAGTAGATTTAATTTAATAGTGTTTATAATATTTAAATCACTACTACAGTTAATTTTGTGGTGAACTTTTTCACTTACACTTTTACATTACCAACCAAACACCGTAAAACACAATATACTTTACCATTACACTTTCACTTTATCAACCAAACACCGTAAAACACAATATACTTTTCATTTACACTTCACTTTATCAACCAAACACCGTAAAGCACAATATATTTTCTCTGCTACAGTTCACTTTTTCCCTTCTCATTTTACAACTTACGACTTGCGACGTTTTGCAACGAAACAAACAGGCCCTCAGTACTCGATACGACGCACAAAGTTGATTTGACTTCCTGGTTGTCAGATTGATTTGATTTCAGTTTCTGATATTATTTTCTAATATTTTAGATTTTTCAATTTTTTTGAATTTTTCTGAATTATTTTAAAAAATCTCTGAGTCAGTATCGACCGATACCGATTATCTGCTCTATAATTTTTAATTCACAAACGGAGTTGAATTTCTGAAATCCGCTTTTATATTGTTCTTTAAAATCATTTTTTCCTACTTTAGTATATTTTGGAGATTTTTCTGATTTAATTAAAAATTCGGCTGAACCGGTGTTGGCCGGTATCGGCGATACATTCCAAGATTTTTAACTTATAAATCAGGCTGAATTTCATGAATCCAATTTCACATTAGTCCTCCAGTTAATATTTGCTATTTTACAGAATTTTTTGGAACCGCTCGGAGTTAGTCAAATTTTGGCCTAATTAAAATATTAATTAAGAAATATTAAATAAATCCTTTTAATTATTTCTTTCTCCGCCAATCATCTTCTCTTTTCCCAGCAAGCCACTGCTGTCTTCACCGACCTACACCACCAACCTCCCTCTTTCTCTTAATTACTACCTCTCTCTCTTTAATCTATCTCTCTCCACGCTCTAATTTTCTCCACCTCTCTAATTAACTCTTCCATCTCTCCTCTCACTCCTTCTCTTCCTCCACAACCGACCATCACCATTATCTGAACCCCGACCCACCTCGTCGGTCGGCCACCCAAAGCCACCCCAACTCTGACCACTCTCTCCACTACTCCCCTCCACTCTCTCCTCCTTCAATTCCCTCATCTCCTTCTTCAATTTACTCATTTCCATCATCACCCATCATCTTCTCCACCACCGAACTCTTCACCACCACCTCAATTCCACATCTCCACCATAATCACCACTCAAATCACCACCCACTTTCAATTCCACCACTAACACCATCATCACCTTCATTATCCATCACAACATCATCATCTACATCACCACCACACCCCCTCGCTCTCCTCCTCCACCCAAATCCAACTGGGCCCAGCGCCGCCGGCGCTCTCGGCCGTCGAGCCCCACAGGCCGGCCACCCTCCTTCCCTTCCTTCTCTCTTCTTTCTTTCCTTTCTTTCTTCTTTTCTCTCTCTCTCTCTTTCTGTTTCTTCTCTCTCCCCCTCTTATTGGATCCTTATGGATCCAACTCATTAAAACCCAATCCTAACCCATTAAACCCATTACCCAATAACTCTTAACCACTTAAGTTAAATGGGTTCAGGCAGTGGATCTGAACCCGACCCCCTAGCAATCCAAACCCGCTCCAAAAGCTAATAAAGATAATTTTACATAAAACCCCCAGATAATCTAAATTATTTACATTTTTAACTTTTTATTACAAAGCTAACTTATTTGTATATGTTTTAGCATTTGGGAGATATCTTGAGCATCTGATATCCGATCTGGACGATTTTTGAGCCATTGCAATCGTAGGAAGACGAGCTAAATTCCGGTATTACCTATGTGAGTGTTTTTTTATAAATTCTATTTTATCATGTTTAATAAAATTGGTTGATTGTTTTACTTAATAAGTCGTGATTATGGGTAAATCACTGTAAATATTATTTAATAACTTGTAATTATTAAGAAATCATTGTAATAAGAATATGCATGATGTTTTATTAAACATAATCGATAAATAATACTTAAATTTGTTCATGATTTAATATAAAATATAGGTGATTACATTAGACGGTGAATTAAAGAAAATTTCAGATTAATAAATACTTTAATAATTATTAAAATGATTGTGTGGAGTTTGAAAATATATACTTGTAAATAACTCCTTTATCAATAATATTATATTAATGAAACTGTTATAATTACTATTGATCTAGATATTTGGACATCTATTTATGTTACACATATCACCCTGATACTGTCACTAAACCACAGATATATTGAACGCTATACGAGTGTGAGTTGTCATGATTGTGCACACTGTTATTACATGTACCTGTAACTTGGTTACACGAACATTCTAATACACTAAACAAAGTATTTTATGTAATTACTTGTTACACTGAACACTGTTATTCCATGTATATTTATCACCGTTACACAGATATTGTTACATATGACACTATTATTTCGTATTCATGTTCCACTGATGCACGGATACACTATTTTCCTAGATACTATCATTTCATATATTTGTATCATCGCTACATTGATACTCTGTACACAGTTATATCATGCTCATACATCATGTTACATAGATTCACCAGTATACATGCAATTATTGTTTCTGTATTCCTTTTGCATGGATCACTGTTCATATTACGTGGATATTCCTGTATTCTCGTTACATGACTGTTTTCTGTTACTGATATTGATATTCTTGTTACTGGACTTGAGTGTTTTTGATATGCGATGTCTGAAACTAAGTGCCACATGGATTTAAGCCACAGGGCCACCTCTAGAATCTCACAACTCTTATTTCTCGTTTCCCATTATCTTGTTTCATGATATCAACAAAGCTCATGTCCTATTATCGTATTACATGTACCATGCTCTGTTCTTGTTCCTAATTCACTGTGTAGTTTAAATATAATATAACATGAGGATGAGGGAGACTTAACGGTTGACCAGGTCTTGTCGGGTGGATGTATGGATACATTGTTAGTCCCACTGTAGGGGATATGGTAATGTTGGCTACTTTCCCATTTTCCGTTACTTATTTCGCCCTAGCGGACTGGCACTGGTCTCAGCAGCCAAGGAGTCTTGGTAAGGTCGTGATTCCGAGTATGCATGGGGTACACTCACCTGATTAGAGCTCTTTGACCATTCTATTTTAAATTAACATAATAAAACGATATAAACAATAGTGGCATCAGGAACGCTTGTTATTTGGTCTCTCTCGTTCGAATAATGGTACCCGTATGGCATGTTCGGATGGGTTCGGCCGGAGTGTGGGCTCCGGTATGAACTGCCAGCGATATGGGACACTGGAAGAGATTGATTAAAATACCACGCAGTACTGATTATTATTATTGTATAAATAACCTGACCTGCCTGATACATGTATATTACTGTTCAGTTGTACTTGTCATTATTCCTGATATTTTATCCACTATCATGCCACATGTATACCTTATTATACTTCCTGGTACTTGTTACAATTCATGTGATGACATACTATTTATGTACACGTATACTCTGCATTCTATGTACTCTGATTCATGTATACCCTGCAGATAATTTACTGTATAATCATAACACTGTAGTATGGTTATTCTGCATACTTCATATTTACATGTTCATATTATCGCGACACCATTATGCTACTGCTACTATTAGATTAAACAAGAAATATAAAGTAATTAAAACTTACTACATGTTACTCATATACACTGATGTAATTAGGAACACTTAATAATATATTATATTACGCATGTTGAGAATAATATATAAACTGATAGTAATGATATAATATTGGATACTATTATGGTAATGACACTATTATAACATGCTAGGTATTGATGATATTATGGTATTGATGATGTTATATTATTGATAACATACTTGTAATATCAATATACTGATTGTTAGAATATTTATATTGTATCATTGTTACCTGACATATATTATAAATTATCATGATCGTACTATAATGGTATTGTTGCTTTCTTCATTTTATCACTCACTAGATCGCTTTCTGACGACTTTGAGTTTGTATGCCCAGATTGGAACTCAGAGATTTTATAGCACCATATATTTCACGGGATACACATAGCAGACTCGTCACCTATATTATTCACAGGTATCTTTATTATTCTTTCTTTATTTTCTTATGTATCCATGTTTTCATATCTATCATGGTCATGACCTCTTTTGCAGGTATTGTTGTGCTTATTTATGCTAAAATTCTTGCGTATATTGTGTTTATTTCATGTACTGAGGCTTAGCGTATATACACGAGGGTATTTCAACCCTGTGTATATACGTCGTCGTAGTATTCCCGTATCTATGGGATCGGTAACTATGTCATCCTATTTATCAGCACTATAATTATTACCTCCTTCAACACCATATAAATCATACCCACCACACAACCACCTTCATTATCACCTTGCAACAGCCTGAAATTTTAAAGTATTATTTACCGGGCCAATTGAAAATATAAATTATTTACTTGATTATCATGTGTAAACCTGATGCGAACGTCAAGAGCTGAAGCAGGCAGATGAATTCCAAATCCAGGTTTATTCAAGCAGTTGAAGACTTTTATGTGTTTTCTTTTATGTATTTTTCTCTTTTTAGTTGTGTTTTGTTTTATTAGGAGTTGGGTATTTTATTTAGTACCACGATGGTTGTGGCTTGGAACTACAAATTTTTAAGTCTATTAATAGACTCTTGTTTTAGATTTTAATGAATGAAGAATTTTGACTTAAGTTTATTTACGAGTTAAACTCTCTCAAATTGTGTTTAGGATCAATTTCCTAAATATTCTCTCAAAACCCTAATTCCCACTTTATTCTCTCTCCTATCTTCAGTCGCTCTGCCAAGTCATCTCTCTCCCTCTCTATCTCCCTCCCCCTCTAAACAGCCTCTAGACCCAGCTCCTCCCCCCTCTTCCTCTGCGTTGCTGCCGCCCTGACCTGTCTCTCCTCGTTCCCCGCCCGCTTCCCAAACCCTACCGCTTCAACCCTACAACTACCAGCAACACCATCTTCTCGCCTCTCCCTATCGACGACATCGTCGGCTTTTCATCGACGTCGAAGCATCGCCGATTGCCTTATCCCTCCCCACTGTGCTCGACCATGGGCCCGTCAACGCCACCTCTCATCGCCATCTCCTTCACCAGCCTCGCCCCTCCACGCTATCAACAACTCCCGACCTCGTCCTCACCTCTCGTCGGCAACACCCGCTGACCGACCTTCTCCCTACTGTCGACTTTCTGCCGCTCCTCTCCCACTGCCCTGCAACCATCGAACAAGGAGGAAGGAAACAAAGCAGGTCAAGAAGAACAGCGCAACCCGTACCCGCAACCAAAGCAAAAGAAATTTGAGTTCGGGTTTAAGTTGTAAACCTGCTTCAGCGACCCAACCCGCTTAATACAGTAACAGGTCCTCTGCTAACAGTACTATCTGCCCCGCTGAGCACAATCCAAACCCGCTAGCGCATGTTTTCTTTTCAGGCGATTACTTGACGATCTGGAAGTCGATGGGATGATTTTCGAGTAGTTGAGTTCGTGATGACGAGATTTACGCATCAGCATCCTCTACAGGTTGCTGAGATCCATGCGATTCTTAGTAGGTAATTTTCTTAACAGGTCTTTTATTTGTGAGTTGATATCCGTCTATTATTTTATCAAATATACATGCTGCCACAAATAGTGAGATTGTGAGATTCTTTTTATTCTTTGTTTACTGGTCATGATACTAACTGTATAAGCTTCACTATTGTAACTGAGTAGTTGCATCAGCATATTTGAGATTAGAACGGTACCACTGTGACTGTGACATTTTGTTAAAATTCATCCGTTTACATATTAGTTTTAATTATTTTCCTACCCAAGATCGTATAGTTGGTGAAACGTAGAGAAGCCTTGTTTTATCACTGATTTCTGATGTACACGCATCACAGTTTCACATTATTTTGGTATCAGAGCACGGTTAGGGTAAGATCTGCATCATGTAGGTACTTATTAGAAAATTTTACTATTTTATTACATTGAAAAAAATCTAGTTTAGATTTGCATTTTAATACATTAAAAAAATCTAGTTTAGATTTGCCTCTCTTCATTTTTATTTAGATTTTGTGTAATGCATACTCACCCGTAATAGTCACCCATATCTGTTAGAAGAGTAGCGAATCTCACACCACCCCAATGAATTCTCAGCAGATTGCAGCAATGTTTACCGAGATAAATGCCAAGTTAAATACTCTTAAGACTTTCAAAGAGAGACCGACCAAAATAGAAGCCACGCATGAACCACCTGAGTCACCCACATGGTGATCAAATCTCACCGAGAAATAATTGACGTAACAACACCGATAACTCATCCAATCTCCATGCTCAATATCTGAAAAACATCAAGGTCGATATCCTCGACTTTGATGGACGTCACGACCTATAACTTTTCATATATTGGACACTCCAACTAGATATGTACTTCGCATGGTACGAATTTACTGAGCCTAAAAAAGTAAAGTACGCTGCAATGAAACTGTCTGATCAAGCTAGTCGGTATTGGACCAATTTAGAAAACAGGCGTGCAGTTTAAGGTCAACCACCAATTGACACATGGGATAGGATGAAAGAAAAGCTAAAAACAAAGTATGTGTCACCATCATTTAGTGCTCGTCTCATGGACAATTCGCACCAATACACTAAAGGTAACAAATCTTCCAGGAATATGTCGAGAAATTTGATGAATTTCTCATTAGATGCAGTACCCTCCATAAGGAAGGGGTAGCTCAAATTATTTCTAGAAACAGAACCGGTCTTAGGGATGACCTAAAGGAGTCAACGAGTTAGAGGCAGCGTATGCGTTAGTCCAAAATTTTGATTCTGCTAGGACCAACCACACCTTTAAGAGTTATGATTATAAAGCTTCAGTGTCTAAACATTCCTCATCTCCCCAACCCAATAAGTTTAGTACCCAAACTCTTTCACATAAGAATAACATTAAGGGCAAGAATCTTGAACGGGACAATAAAAACAAGAGCCCCAAATTTTTCAAAGTTAGTTCCACAACTAAGTGCTACAAATGCCAAGGTTATGAACACTTAGCTGCATGTTGCCTTAGTCTCGTTAGAATCACCATAATAAATGGAACACTCACCAAAGCTACTGAACCAGACTCTAATGTGTACATCTTTAAGGAAGAAGAAGAAGAAACTGACGAAGAGCCCACAAGTGATGATGCTAGCTTCAATTGTATTAATCTTGCACCTTCAACTCACTTGTCTGATATTAGATGTGTCCCCTCACAACCGGCTGAAAAAGATGATTGGAGAAAAGTGTCACCTTCCACGCATTCGCCAAAATTGGAGATACAAATTGTAAGGTAATTATGGGCACTGAAAGTTGTATCAATGCAATATCGTCCAGGTTTTGTGAACATCTTGGATTAGAGGTTGTACCATACCCCCACCCATTCAAAGTGTCATGGATTGACTCCACGACACTTAAGATTAAACAACGATGTCTTATTCCAGTCAATTTTAATCATTACAAAGATAATATCTGGTGCGATGTGATCACCATGACTGTGGATCAAGTCATACTAAGTAAACTATGGTTGTTCGACAAAAATATCACTAGTTCAGTCGATCCAACATGTGTCAATTTGAGTATGAAGGTAAGCAGATTATGCTACTACTGTTAAGACCCAAGACTGAACAGCCCAAGCAGATATCAACTTTAGCTTTGCTACCAACTCCACCTTCTCTACCTCTTATTACTATTGTTCTCTCTCTATCTTCCACTAGTCATGAATACCATGCCCGCAAACTGCTTCCTCCCTTACTACCGACACCATCCCGTTAAAGTCATTCGAGTCTGCATCTGCATTTGCATCACCCAAACACATGCACAACTACACAAATAGATCAGTGATGGTAAACAGAGCAATATGAAGCTTACTTACGAACTGACAGTAGAAACATATTTAAAACTTTTAATGTAAGCGATTATGTGATGGTTTGGATTTATCCGAAATAGTTTTCTTCGAAAACTGTTAAGATGTTGCATCTCCGCGGTGCTGGACCTTTCAAAATCTTGAATAAACTGGATTACAATACTTACATTATAGATCTTCTTAGAAATTATGATATTAGTTGTACTTTTAATGTTAATGATCTAGTGGGTTACAAGAGTTTTGATTGTAGCCCATTGGTTGTTAAGTCTTCCCCTAAGTCATTTTCTGAGAGCTTCTTACTTAGTCCACTCCCAAAAACTCGTCCCATTACAATAAAGAGAGTTGATAAAATTTTAGAGAATGAGACTATCACCACCAAATCTAGTGGAACTTACAAGTACTTGAACCGCTGTAAGAAAAACACCAAATGTTGATTCACAGTTAGACCAAGGTGATTTGCAGCGGATCGATCCAGTACAGCACATGAGCGCTATTCCATTTGATTCGACGGGTTGAGCCTTCTCTCACCTGGGGAGAATGATGCGGACATCAAAAGCTGAAGCAGGTAGAAGAATTTCAGTCCAAATTGATTCAAGCAGTTGAAGACTTTTATGTGTTTTCTTTATATATCTTTCCTATTTAGTTGTGTTTTGGTTTATTAGAAGTTGGGTATTTTTATTTAGTACCACATCGGTTGTGGTTTGGAGTTACAAATTTGTAAGTCTATTAATAGACCCTTGTTTTAGATTTTAATGAATGAAGAATTTTGATTAAACTTTATTTGTGAGTTAAACTCTATAAAATTGTATTTAGGATCAATTTCCTAAATATTCTCTCAAAACCCTAATTCTCACTTTAATCTCTCTTTTCAGTCGCCATCGCCAAGTCATCTCTCTCCCTCTCTATCTCCCTCTGCCCCTGTCAACAGCCTCCAGACCCACCTCCTCACCCTTTTCCTCCGCGTTGTTCCTACCGTGATCCCCTATCTCCTCCTCGTTCCTCGCCACATCGTAACCTCCACCGCCTCAACCCTACAACTATCAGCAACACCAACTTCTCGCCTCTCCCCATCGACGACTTCGTTGGCCTTCCATCAACGTCGAAGCATCGTCGGTTGCCTTCTCCCTCCCCACCGTGCTCGACCATAAGCCCGTCAATGCCACCTCTCGTTGCCATCTCCTTCGCCAGCATCGCCCCTCCACGCTATCGATAACCCCTGACCTCGTCCTCACCTCAACACCCGCCAACCGACCTTCTCCCTGCCATCGACTTTCTGCAGCTCCTCTCCCACTGCCCTGTAACCATGGAATCATGGTTCACAGTCGCGGTCTCGGCCGTCGACTCGGCGGGCACTGAGACGGATCGGTCTCGGCGACTCGGATCGGTATCGAACGATACGCGTAAAACGCTACATAGAAAGCTCAAAAAATTCTGAAAAAATCACGACAAATCTTAAAAAAATGTAAACATCCACATTCATGTATCACATGTCCAAAATATATCATCTAGCACGCTAAACATAAAGCGAAAACATAAATACATGCGTCGTCGGTATAAGCATATTAAAATACATACACAATATAGTAAATTGCACAAACTACATTCATAAATACATGCTAATATAGTTATTTCCACATTGAATTGCGATGAGGCACAAAATCATCATCATAATGCCGAGTCGACCGAGTAAACTCCGATTCTCGGCGGAGTCGGCCTCCTCTGAGTTGAGTCGACCGACTCGTGACTCGGACTCATCTCAGAGTGGGCCAAGACGAATACGACTCGGCTGACTCGTCTCCGACTCGGCCGAGTCTTTGAACCGTGCATGGAACAAGGAGGGAGGAGACAAAGCGGGTCAAGAAGACTAAACTGACTCGTACCCGCAGCCAAAGCAAAAGAAATTTGAGTTTGGGTTTAAGTTGTAAACCCGCTTAATATATTAATAGGTCCTCTGCTAACAGTACCATCTGTCTTGTTGAGCACAGTCCAGACCCGCTAGCGCAAGTTTTCATTTTCAGGCGATCACTTGACGATCTAGAGCTTGATTGGGATGATTTTCGAGTAGTTGAGTTCGTGACGATGAGATCTACGCATCGGCATCCTCTACAAGTCGCTGATCTCTATGATTCTCGGTGGGTAATTTTCTTAACTTAGTCTTTTATTTGTGAGTTGATATTCGTTTCTATTATTTTATCAATTATACATGCTGCCACAAATAGTGAGATTGTGAGATTTTATTTATCCTATGTTTACTGATTATAATACTGACTGTACAAGCTTCCCATCATAACTGAGTAGTTGCATCAGTATATTTGAGATTAAAACAGTACCACTGTGACTGTGACATTTTGTTAAAATCCATCTATTTACATATTAGTTTTAATTATTTTCCAATCCAAGATCGTATAGTTGGTGAAACGTAGCGAAATTTTATTCTATCACTGATTTCTGATTCACGTGCATCACGGTTTAACATCAAAACCTCTAAAATTTGGATAATCTCTATATGATGAGATTTTAAACAAACTGTTTGACAATATAAAAATTTAAATTATAAATATGCATGGGGTATGCATGTGTACGTATGATATGTGTGTACGGGTTATGTATGTGTACGTGCTATATATGCGTATGGGTTTTTGCATGTAAATAGATGAAAAAGAGACAAGTAGAAGTGGACACCTAAGCAAATACTAGAAGGATGGAGAGAAATGAAGAAAAAAGATATTTTTGTTGTTAGGAAATATGAGTAATTTAGAAATCATGGTAGTAATATGAGCAGTATAGGGTCTTTCATCTAAAAGGTGTAATAGTATATAATATATAGAAGAGAGACTCTCTTTAACTTTTCTCTCTAAAATATTGTCATGGTATCAAATCCAAATCCTCTAATCTTCTTTCTTAACTCTAACCCTAACCCTAATCTAGTTTCTTCTCTGTCTCACACTAAGCATTTCAATAGAAAAATATAGCACGCTCCACACACTTCTCACTCTCACCTCATCCCTCACTCTCGTTTCCTTAGGTGGTCAGCCCTAGTAGGAGAGAAGAAAACGAAAAAGAAAAAGAGAAGAAAAGAAAGACAGAGAAAACATACACACTCCCTCTTTGGGTTCCAAAATCATCACCTCCTTGTTCTCCCTCACCTCTCTCACAGCCTCTTTGTCTTTATTCCTAAGTGGAAAGGAAAAGAAAGAAGAAAGAAAGGAAGTAAGAAAAGAGAAGCACAAAGAGGCAAGTTGTGCTATCTCACTCTCTTTTCTTTTAAATTCTTAGGTAGAATGTGTTGGAGTGAAAATTTCATTAATATGTGAACTTGTTGATTCATTACAATTCCTGAAGCTCAAGAAAAGTTATGAACTATGTGACTAACTGTAAGTTATGAACTTTGTGAACCTACTAGAAAATTATGAACTTTGTGAATCTATTGGAAAGTTATGAACTTTGTGAATCTAATATATAGTTATGAACTTTGTTTTTGAACTCGGTGATTTATGAGAAAGTGTATAGGTTAGTTAATAAAGCATTAAGCAGAATTCTACATTGCAGAAGTCTGCATGACGGAGAAACTCTTGTCCAGTTAAGGCCATTTTCTGAAATAAATATATCATTTAATATACCACTGGAAAGTTTATGAAGTCTACTTTCCAATGGATCTTATTTAGCTTCAATTGGATATCTCTAGTGAGAGTTATCACTGAAATACGCAAACTAGTCAGAATCCAGAACATAATTGTTACTAAAAACGCATCAGATGTGTATCCATTAGAAAGTCGTGTGTTCAGTGACATTGTGGGTGTATTAGAACCTAAGAAGCTATGTGCTAAACTTTGTGATTTCAAGGTGAGTTGGAAACTTTTTGAAGTTAGCAGAAACTTATGAACTTTGAGAATATGTTGGAAGCTTGTCGATTTGTAGATCTTCGAGAGTCCAATATATTGTTGTGAATGGGTGGAGTCATTAAGAATGTTTATGTGGTTATGGATAAGGTTATGTATTCATGCCCTCATTAGAAGCTACGTGATTATGTATTCATTACAAGCTACGTGATTATGTTTTCATTATAAACTATTGGATTGTGTATCCATTACAAGCTATATGTTTATGTTTTCATTAGAAACAACACGCTTAAGTATTCATTAGGAACTATATGTTATGGATTCATTAGAAGCTAAGTTCTTATGCACTGTTTGAAGGCTATGCGCTTATGGGTTTATTGAAAGGATATGAAATTGTGGGATATGCTTAGCGTTAGAATTATGAGTTGTCATATGTCTAGATACAATGTATTACATGTTTATATGTGAGTGTCTAGATATAATGTATCACATATTTATATCTACTATAAATAAGAATCAAATAGGAGAGAGCTCATCAAGCTTTCTCAAACTCTCTCTATATTCTTCTAACATGGTATCAGAGCGTTGGGCCATGCTCATGTAGCACGTGCCTAGCGACGGGCCATGTTCTGCCTTTCACTTTCTTCTTCAGATCCGCTCCTATTGTGTCGCACTCTCTGTATCAATTCTGTCATGTATCATCTACCTACTTGATGGGAAAATCGAGTCATCTTCATTTTGTTTTTGAGTCTGAGTCTATATTTTCTTTTATTTTATTTAGTAGTCTTCTGATTGATTTTAGTATTGTGCTTTATTTTAATCTCACATCGGGTATGTGTAGAAAAATCTGTAGTTATGAGCCTATTTAAAGGCTACATTGCTTTCAATAAAAAAAGACTAAAATTTTGAAAAAAATTATTTTGAGATTTTTTTTCCTTGAGGGGCGTGCCTCCCATGGCAGGGTGCGAAGCCCAAACTGTGAAATAAAGATCGAGCGTGCGGTGTGAAGCGACGTGAGATCAAGATCGATGAGCTTGCGGCGTGAAGTGGTGTGAGGTCCGAAAAGGTGAAAAACATTTTCATTTATTCATTAGGTAATTTTTAATTATTTTCTTTCATCTCTCATATTTTTTCAAAATTCGTAGACCCCTCTTTTTTACTACACATCAATTTGGTATCAGAGTATGGTTAAGAAAAAGTAAAGAGTGATAAAAATTAAATTGTAATACAAGTTTCTTTTGAAAAGATTCCCAGTGTGAAATCAGTACAATTTTGTTTGAATCATTCATTGTGAGTATTGAAATGAATTGGTAATACCGGTAAGGAACCGGTGCAATTTTTACTTCATTCACTTTTTTTCATCTCTTTTGTCAAAATTTAAAAAAAAATCCAAATCCTAACCCCTTTTATCTCCCTCTTAACCACAAAAATTGAATCCCTCAACAACAACCTCCTCAATAGTCAAAAATCTCAACAATCTTCTCTACAACCTCCACAAAAGCCAAAGATCTCTACAATTTCTCCACAACAACCTCCTCAATAGCTAAAAATCTCAACAATCTCCTCCACAATAACCTCCTCAACAGCTAAAAATTTCAACAATCTCCTCCAAACAACCTCCTTAATAGCCAAAGATGTCAGCAACCTAGCAATATCTCCAGCAACCACATTTGCAACATCTCTAGTAAGATCAACAACAACTTCAGATCCAGATCTAGTGTCGAACCGCCACCGCCTCATGTATACTCAACGGGTTTGAGTTCTTACCATCCGGTGAGAATGATGGGGACATCGAGTCAGTTTTCTTTTATTTTTGAGTCTTAGTATGTATTTTCTTTTATTTTATTTAGTAGTCTTGTGTTTGTTTTAGCATTGTGTTTTATTTTAGTCCCACATCGAGTATGTGTAGAAAAATCTGTAGTTATAAGCCTAACATTGCTTTTCAATAAAAAAGACTAGAATTTTGAAATTTGTTTTGAGATTTTTTCCCTTGAGAGGCGTGCCTCCAATGGCTGGGTGCGAAGCCCTAATCGAGTGTGCGGTATGAAGCGGCGTGAGATCAAGATTGATGAGCGTGTGGCGTAAAGCAGCGTGAGGTCCGAGAAGGTGAAAGGTCTTTTCATTTATCCATTAGGTAATCTTTAATTATTTTCTTTAATCTCTCATATTTTTTTTCAAAATCCGTACACCTCCTCTTTAGTTTCACATCACTATTGCTGCTACATGTTTTATTATTGCTACTACCTGTTTTTGTTATTGTTATTATCGATTAATCAACATCTACATCTATTTTTATTGCTACTGCTACATGTGTCACTGTCTGCTATTGTTGATTAACTCTGCAAGCTACAATCATCTCTTTCTCTCTTATTGCGTTTGAGAATCTCTCAAAATCCTTACTTTTACTGAGTTTAAGGATCTCCCAAAACTT
>JAVJIF010024655.1:0-22500 GCA_038442645.1 Agave tequilana | reverse complement strand
CATAAACTAGTCGACTAATGGCTAAGGGTAGTCGATTAATAAAGAATTAGTCGACTAATAGCATCCCAGGAGTCGACTAATGATGCAAACAGAAAGTGGGGACATCTCAGTAGTCGACTGTATAGTCGACTAATGAGTAAGATTAGTCGACTAATAATTTGGATTAGTCGATTAATGACACTACTTGCAATTTTTTTTGCGATTATGATTGCAGTTTGAGTTGAACTTGAATTTTCTTCTTTTTTGAGACAGTGTTGTTCGTATTATTAGAGTTTATATAAGACTAGGATGATCATATGGTCTATAAATAACTCCTTGGGGTTGACCTTTAAAGATGTAAAGAATAAAAGAAAAGTAAGAGATTCGTGAGAGAAGTTTAGCCACAAGGGTTCGCTGTTCTAGGCAGTCATCAAAGGCTTATAATAGCGAGAGTGTAAGTGTTTCTTATTGTACTCCCCCAAAGTTTTAATAAAGTTTTCCCCTTCTTTCGTGGACGTTCACACGATCTGTTTGATCGGTGGAACCACGTTAAATTATGTGTTGGCTTACTTTCCTTTGAAATATCTTCTTCTTCTTGTTGCTCGACGATCCGGCTTTTCTTTTTTCGCTGCACCAATCCGCAACAATTGGTATCACATAATATCAATTCGATGCAACATTATAAATCAAAAATCAAGTGATTTAAAGTTTCCTTACTTATGTATCAAGTGGGTATGAAATGAACGACCTACATAGTGAGTTATTTAGTTTAACGGTGTAAAATATTTAAAATCTAACAAAAAAGTGTGCAGACCATGCTCAAGCGGTTGGATTAATAGTTTGTATGTCAAAAATCATAGATTTAAACAAATGCTAGTTTCTACCATCCATTGTGTACCAATGGATGCATGAGCAAACAAACTTTAAAATGATTAACTTTTTATTTTTATCCCCTTCAAATGATATAAATCAACTTTAACGGATGGTTCTTTTATTTGATTTTCTTAATATCGAAATTTAGTGGGAAGGATTTAGAGGCTCCAAATTCTTCTGAAAGAGCCAAGTCTCTCTCTCTATATGTGTGTGTGTGTGTGTGTGTGTGTGTGTGTGTGTCATAATAATTTTGTGATCACATGAATATACAATGGTCGTGATTTCTTTTCCTCCGGGAATACTACTAGTGTTCAAGAATTGTGGTTTCAGAAATATATATTATTTTAGTCCCGACTTAGCTACTTGCCTGGTGTCTAAATGTTCATTTCACATGTATAATAGCTATCGTACCCCTACGTGGGTAATTGAATAATGCGTAAGAGTTTTGATAACTATTATCTCCTATGTGGAAATCGGTATAGATAGCTCGTGTTATAGGTTATTTCATGATTATTATCTGATCTCATGCTAAAGAATGGGTTCAATACTACTAACTAAACCTATATTTTACGAGGTGATAATATAGTAATACCTTGTTCCATGTGAGCAATTAGCATGGTTGATGTCTGGCATTACTAATGTATCGTGGAGATTTAGTATCATAAAAGATTAAAGAAGTATATTTCTCATGAACAAACATAACTTGCGATAAAATGTTCCAACTTCCTCATGGGAACTGTTATAGTGGGAAGTTTATTGTAATTTAGGGCATGTGTGATAAGTGATTATATATTAGAATAATGACAAACATTCTCCTGACTCCAAAGGTGAGTAAGAGATGCATAGCGACTAGTTGAGTTCCACCTATGTGTGTGAATGATTGTGGTGGAGATTTTTCGCAGCGAGTGATCAAAAGGTTGATCCACACCACAGGCAAGGGGGTGTTTTGAAGGTGTAAGTCTAAAATAACAAATACTACACAGACAATAGATGGAGATGCGATATTTTTACATGAAAATCCAAATCGGGAAAAACCACGGGGGAAAAAAGTTCACTATTAGTTATCGGTTTACAGAAATTACAGATATGTATTGGTATATCTCCTGAGTTAAGATCGGATGAAATGCTCCAAAAGTCTCCCTCCTCGCTGGAGAAGAAGGTATATTTGTATTGAACCCCTCTCTTCTTGGGCAGATGAAGCGCTGGCGAGATATCTGCAGCTGCACGATTTTCATGTGCAGATTTGTTGTAACGGCCGCAATTTCTGACGTGATGGTTGAGATTGCGTGCAGGAAATTTTGCCATTATCCATAACTGTCCCCTTGAACCCATGGGCATTACACGCCTTCAACGTGAGAGAGGAGAGGCGACGTGATTGCAGGGGAAGTCTCGGCGGCTGTTATTGGGGAGGGTGAAGTCAATGTTGGACTATAGGTGACTCCGGAGGGTGATGCCTCTGGGACGGGGGTTTTGCTCCGGGATGACTTTGAGTGGCAGAGCTTTGGAGGTTGAGTTAGGTTCGGCCTAAAGTGATACTGAGAATTGTGGATGCTCTTGGAAGGATCCGATGTGACGTAGGTAGTTGATGCAAAAACTTCAAAAGAGAAACTTGGTTGCTTGGACACTTATTAGCATCTTGTTGAGGGTCAATTTTTGACCATTACAACGACTAAGAAAGCATTATTTTCTTTGTGTGGTGATTTATTGAGGAAATATTTCCAAACACTATTATATTATAATTAGAATACATATATACACCATTTGAGATTAATTTTTATGATTATAGGTAATATTCTTTTTTCCTGATATTTTATCATCTTTTACTGGGCTATAAAGCTCACCATCATGTATGACTACAACCTTGCAGGTAAAAATAATGACTAGGGCAAATAAAGACAAGAAGACTGAGAAAAAATGGGCATACATTTGTTGATATCAATTCTTATATAATGTTGTATAATTCTTAAAGGTTACTCAAGAGTATACTTCGTAGAGTGTGTGAAAATGTATGAATACATATACATGTATATAAGGGAAATTAAAATTTCAATTTATGAGTCTCGATGCACTTGTGATGGCATTCACGGACAAAGTATTTAGTAGAACTGGTCAGTAATGATGCTCCAAATCACATCAAGAGCATGGTTTCTGTTGGCCTAGAGGCCCATCACTCTAATTTTGATGATGATTAACTTATGTAATTATAGTTTACTAATAATCTTATGTTTAAATAGTTTCAGTGATTGACCAAGATATTAGTAGGTGTTTGGCTCAACAAAGGAGTTTTGGCGCTAACACGTGATTCAAGAGCTTGCGCGTCAAGATCGCATCTAGCACTCTGTTGGAGTCAAGCTCGTTGGATCGCATTTAGATCGAGTCGGCTTGGAGACAAGAAGATTTTGGTTTGTGTTTAGTTTAGATGTTTAGATCTTGTGTAAAGGTAGATAGTATTGATATGCTCAAGTTCACATACACACAAGTTTAAATTTTGTTTTTCGGTTTAACCGGTTTTGATTTTCATATCAAAAACATAGATATATCATATATGTATATTGGATTCTATCCGTATACAATATGCCTCAAACTTATTTTAATATCATGTTTTTGTATCCATATGAGTTTTAGAGAAAACGATTTTTCATTTCAAAAATTCAAGTTTTGAAAAATACAGATTTTGTATTTAAGCCAAATTTCAATATCACAAAAATGGTTCAAATTGTTTATAATATGTGTTGAATTTTTGTCACACATATTTGTATTTCAAAGATATTATAAGAACTTATTTTTGTGAAATTTATATAATTTTATGAGATTTTATAGAAGTTAAAAAGATAAGTTTTGAATACCCAAAATTCCAGCCAGACTGACTGGCGGTCGACCGCCCCGGTCGACCGGACCAGTGGTCGGTCGACCGGAGCGGTCGACTGATGTGCACGAAGACGTGCACATGGCCAGCTTATTCGGCCGATCAACCGCGCGGTCGACCGACTGAAAGCACCCCACTCTCGGGTGGGGCCCGGTCGACTGGGCAGTCGACTGATGGCTTTGGCCCGGTCGACCAGGCGGTCGACCGAAAGGGCAATCTGGGCATCCCAGACTACAACGGCTATAATTTTTGAGAGGGTATAAATACCTATCTCTTGGGATATTTTAGACAAGATTTTTGAAGAGAAAATTTCCCATCTTTCAAGTGTTTTTCAGCACGAGTTTAAAAGAGTTTTTGTGGTTAAAAGATCTATCTTTATTTGTTTTCAAGGGTTGGAAAAATCAAAGAAAAATAGAGTATTTGGGATATTGGGTTTGATCTTTATTTCTATCTTATTCTAGTTGTTTTCCCAATATTTTTCTTTGTGTTTTGATTTCTAAACACCTTGATTTCTCACACTTGAGCTATCATATCTATCCTATCTATACGATCTTTGTTTTGTGAGAAAATTGGTTTGTGGTCTATTGAGATCACCAAGGTTGCTTGTGGTCTATTGAGATCACCAAGAGTTGTAACCTTTCTTTGCTTTGAGTTGTGGGTATCCCTCTTGTGTAGAAGTGATTGTGGAGGTTGTGTTTAGGTTTGTTTGTATCCCTCTAAGTGTAGAGGTGATTGAGGTTGAGTTGGCTTTGTGTCTATCTCTCTGTGAGAGGTGATTGTGTTGGCTTTGTGTCTATCCCTCTAGTCATGGTTCAAAGACTCGGCCGAGTCGGAGACGAGTCGGCCGAGTCGTATCCGTCTCGGCCCGCTCCGAGACGAGTCCGAGTCACGAGTCGGTCGACTCAACTCAGAGGAGACCGACTCAGCCGAGAATTGGGGTTGACTCGGTTGACTCGGCATTATGATGATTTTGTACCTCATCGCAATTCAATGTGGAAATAACTACATTAGCATGTATTTATGAATGTAGTTTGTGCAATTTACTATATTGTACATATATTTTGATATGCTTCTACCGACGACACATGTATTTATGATTTCGCTTTATGTTTAGTGTGCTAGGTGATATATTTTGGACATGTAATACATAAATGTGGATATCTACATTTTTTAAAGATTTGTCGTGATTTTTTCAGAATTTTTTGAGCTTTCTATGTAGCGTTTTGCGCGTATCGCCCGATACCGATCCGAGTCGCCGAGACCGATCCGTCTCAGTGCCCGCCGAGTCGGCGGCCGAGACCGCGACTGTGAACCATGCCTCTAGTGAGAGGTGATTGTTGTGTGGTTTAGTGCCTTGCCTCTTGTGTAGAGGTTGTTGGTTGTTTGAAAGAGGAGTTGTGTACTCCAAACTTGTATTACCCAAATCCTCAGTAGAGGTTCCCTACGTGGGAAGTCCTGTGTGGACGATATAGTGGAAATCCTTCTATGTGAAGGTGGGGACGTAGAGCAGTGACTCGAACCTCGAAACATATCTTAGTGTTTGTGATTGATCCACTATCTCTAAACTCTCTCACTTTATATCTTGCATTGATTCATATTGCTCATATCATTTATATGCTTGGTATTGTTTGTGTGCCTCACTTGTGTTGAACCAAGAGAGCTTTACATAGCGCCTCAACTCTTATTTAGAGGAATTTAGATGAGATAGTCCAGAGCACTTCACCGGGAATTCGGCTACACACTTTGGTTACACTAAGTGTGTTGCAATTTAGTTTTAATTTTGCATTATTTGTCATTAGATTAGTCATACACCTATTCACCCTCCCTTTAGGTGTACTTTCAATTGGTATCAGAGCCTACGCTCCTGATATTAGGTTTAACCACCTAGGAGTGAGATCTTGGCTAGCTAATCTATATTTGCATTTGCACACATATAGTTTATACACTCATGGATTACATGACCCCTCCTATATTTGATGTCTCTAACATCAATATATGGAAGCTTAAGATGAGTATGTATCTTAAGACCCTAGGAATGCATGTTTATCTTGCCGCTACCAAGAAATCCTATCTTGGTAATAGCAAGTATATAGAGGCCAATGCACAAGCCCTAATGGCACTTAGAAACACGCTAAGCAAAGATTATCTTATGACTGTTTCTCATTGTGATTTTGCTTTTGCAGTATGGAACACTTTGACCTCTCCCAAGCTACAAACGACGAAATATGTAGAGGAGGAATCTAGTGGAGGAGAATCCGAACAAGCTTGCTAGTTGCTACATGGTCCAAGGGAATGACTCCCTTGAGGTACATCGAAAACTCAACTAGATGATTGTGCTAGTCCTTCGAGTGATGATTATGTTGATGCGTTAAATGAAGAACTATCCATTGTGTGTGAAAACTTACTAGAAAAATATCAACTTTTGAAAAAGAAAACTTTTAAAATAAAAGAAGAAAATAAGGACTTGTTTTCAAAACTTAATGTGGTTTTGTAAGAGAAGGTTGAGATTTCAAGTGAAAGGGATTCCTTGAAAACCCAACTTGACCTTATTTAAAAGGAAAACAAAATTTTGAAAAATAAAATAATTGTGATGAGATTTTGAAGAAAAATGAGGCTCTATCTTCAAAACTTTATTTTGTTTTAAAAGAAAATGAAACTTTAAAAAATAAAATTGCTTTAATTTCAAAGAATTTGGATTTAATTTCAAATGAAAATAAATCTTTGAAAAATAACTTGTCTTCTCATGTTTGTCATATTTCTAGTGCTCCATCTACTAGTGACACACATGTTGAATGTTCTACTTCTTCTTCAATCTTTGAAAAAGATATTTGTACTTTAAAGAAGAATGTAGATTGTTTGGGCTCCACTTTGAGCCAATGTGCCATCAACCACACGCGTCTGGAATCCATGTTTCACAAGAAACATACTCCTCATATGCATGCACATAAACCACGACATACACATACTTCTCATGTTCACACTCATGACACTATGTATGCTCATGTGTACACTTGTACACATTGTGGACGTAAGGGCCACCTTGCAAAATTTTGTTACAAATTTTGCAAATAAGTTTGTTTGGGTTAGGAAATGTGCTAACCCCCATGGACCCAATAGAGTATGGGTACCAAAATTCACTCCTATTGTATTTGATGTAGGTGTGGGCTCTCGCTTGAAGTGAGAGTAATGGTGCCTTGATGGTGGAAGCGTTCCGAGCTAAATGGTGACAATTTTAGATGCATCACTTTTAAAAAAAGTTTGGTGGGAGAACCACCATGGTTTGGAGATCTAGAGATTAGCCATAATGGTTTTGGTAACTATCTCTAACTCTTTATTTATGTTTACATGCTTTTAGATTATTGATTTTTAGCATGTCATGTTTTAATGATTATTATGTTAAATGCCATGATAATTAGACTTGTAATATACATATGTAGTAATTGAGATACACCCATGTTCATATGGATTCATACTTTGTGTTCTCGCTAGTGTTTAACTACTTTGTATATGCTAGCTCTAAAACATGTGCATCTATCTTAATGATCATATTGGTTTATGTTTATGATTCTTTCTGCACTTCATGTTTTGATTACATGTTTAGATGTAGTTTTCATTAAAACTTGTGTATATACTTCTACAACTAATTAGCTACATTTGATTTTTGTATGTTTGTACTTAATTACTCACTTGTACCCATTAGATGTACTAGTATAGTCTAGTTTTGATGATTCGTGCATTTTAACTAGTATTCCATATTTTTGTACATGTTTGTATTTAACTTCATGATATGATAATTTTGTTAAAATTTTAGATATCATGTATACCCTTGAGTCACTTGCCTTAATGCAAACTCTCTTATGGACTCGTTTATTTTTGGGATATGTATGTATATTTGTAGTTTTAACAAAACATACATATACCTTGAAGCCTATTTAGTTTTGATGATTTGGTTTCATGTTTTGAAGATCCTTAACTAGTTTTTCGAAAATTAATTTAAACTACTTATTTATTCTTCATATGATAGTGTTTTCAATCTACAACTATTTTCAAATGCTACTTTTGAAAACTTCTGCCCTTTAAGGGCGGTTGGATGGCCGACCATGCCTTATGTGCCTAATTGAACATCTTTTTAACATGTGCATGAATAGGGTGATAAGTATGAGTTATACAGTTGATCCTCATTATATTTTCAATTGGTATTACAATTGATATTTTTTTGTTTGTATACTCATATGCGTTTTCTATATATGTATGCTCCAAACTTCAATTAGTATCAATTTTGATTGGTATTTACATTTTCATACATATATATGATTTGATTGTGCTTACTATATCTTTACATATTAAAGCACAAATTATGTTTATGCTAAGCTTGATTTACTCCTTAATGTCAATTATTTTTCAGTTGGTTCTTATATAAGCTTATGCATTATTCTTATTAGTATTTCATAAAGGGGGAGAAAAATTCGTGTTTTATCTTTCAATCGGTTTTATTTTTCAATTGGTATCTTACTCTCATTTTCTATGATGAAAAGTACTTTGTTTTGGTGTATGCTAATATTTTCAATTGGTATATGCTAACATTTTCAATATTTGTATTAAGAATCTTAAATTAGTATTATTCTCTATTTGGTATCTCTATTGCAAAATGATTTTAGTATCTATCCAAAAAGTTGGTTTGTTTTTTCAATTGGTATCATGTTTCATTTTAAATTGGTATCCATTTTAAAATGAGTTGTGTTTACCTAAAATTTTGGTTTTTACTTTCAATTAGTATCAAAATTATAAAATATTTTAATTGGTATCAATATTTACAATATATATTTACAATTGTTATCTTCTGGTATCTTAAAAAAATTTGTTTACTTTTAATTGGTATTATAAATTAGTATCATAATATTTTGATATATATTGCTTATATGTAAGGAAAACTTTACATCTTCTCTATATATAGATTCATGTTGAGTGTATCTCATATTGAGGAGCTTAACCTCTCTTCTCTATGTAATACACGTGTGTAGAGAGAGCTTCACATCTCCTTTTATACATTGTATATTATGCTTTATGTGGTTAGAGTTTAGTCATCTCTTTTCATGTAAATACATGTATGCAAGGGGAGTTAACTTACGTTTCTCCTCTTAATGAATGTATATCGCATATATATCTTTATTGTTTGATTTGATAAAAGGGGGAGAAGATTTTTTTGTTGAGAGTTTATTTATGCCCCTTTGTTGATGAATTGACAAAAAGGGAGAGAAGTATTTATAGAGATTTATATATGCATGCTTATTTCATTTCCTTATTTTATACAGAAAGGGGGAGAAGAATATGCATATATGTTTTTGTTTATGCAAAAAGGGGAGAAGTATTTAGAGAATTTACTTATGTTTATTTCCTCATTTATGCATATTTGTTATGAGCATTCATTGCATATCTTTATGTTTATTGCTATGCATGAGTTAAGGGGGAGCTTCTATGAAGCTTAACTTTAATCCATGCATATATAACTCCATGAGTTTTGTCATTATCAAAAAGGGGGAGATTGTTGGCCCAGAGGCCCATCACTCTAGTTTTGATGATGATTAACTTATGTAGTTATAGTTTACTAATAATCTTGTGTTTAAATAGTTTCAGTGATTGACCAAAATATTAGTAGGTGTTTGGGTTCAACAAAAGAGTTTTGGAGCTAACACGTGATTCAAGAGCTTGCGCGTCAAGATCACATCTAATACTCTGTTGGAGTCAAGCTCGTTAGATCGCATTTGGATCGAGTCGGCTTGGAGACAAGAAGACTTCGGTTTGTATTTAGTTTAGATGTTTAAATCTTGTGTAAAGGTAGATAGTATTTATATGCTCAAGTTCACATACACACACAAGTTTAAATTTTGTTTTTCGGTTTAACCGGTTTTGATTTTCATATCAAAAATATAGATATATATCTTATATGTATATTGGATTCTATCCATATACAATATGCTTCAAACTTGTTTCAATATCATGTTTTTGTATCCATATGAGTTTTGGAGAAAACGATTTTTCATTTCAAAAATTCAAGTTTTGGAAAATACAGATTTTGTATTTAAGTCAAATTTCAATATTACAAAAATAGTTCAAATTGTTTATAATATGTGTTGAATTTTTGTCAGACATATTTGTATTTCAAAGATATTATAAGAACTTATTTTTGTGAAATTTATGTGATTTTATAGGATTTTATAGAAGTTAAAAAGACAAGTTTTCAATACCCAAAAATTCCAGCCAGATTGACTGGCGGTCGACTGGACCAGTGGTCGATCGACCGGAGCGGTCGACCGATGTGCACGAAGACGTGCACATGGCCAACCTATTCGGCCAGTAGACCGCGCGGTCGACCGACTGAAAGCACCCCTCTCGGGAGGGCGCCGGTCGCCCGGGCGATCGACCGATGGCTTTGGCTCGGTCGACCGGGCGGTCAACCGTAGGCTCAACGGTCAGAAAAGTGACCGTTGGCCGGTTGACCAGGCGATCGACCAGAGGGGCAATCTGGGCATTCCCAGACTGCAACGACTATAATTTTTAAGAGGGTATAAATACCCATCTCTTGGGCTGTTTTAGACAAGATTTTTGAAGAGAAAATTTCCCATCTTTCAAGTATTTTTTAGTAAGAGTTTAAAAGAGTTTTTGTGGTTAAAAGATCTATCTTTATTTGTTTTCAAGGGTTAGAAAAATTAAAGAAAAATAGAGTATTTGGGATATTGGGTTTGATCTTTATTTCTATCTTATTCTAGTTGTTTTCTCAGGTATTTTTCTTTGTGTTTTGATTTTCAAACACCTTGATTTCTCACACTTGAGCTATCATATCTATCCTATCTATAAGATTTTTGTTTTGTGGGAAAATTGGTTTGTGGTCTATTCAGACCACCAAGGTTGTTTGTGGTCTATTGAGATCACCAAGAGTTGTAACCTTCCTTGCTTTAGTTGTGGGTATCCCTCTTGTGTAGAGGTGATTGTGGAGGTTGTGTTTGGGTTTGTTCGTATCCCTCTAAGTGTAGAGGTGATTGAGGTTGAGTTTGGCTTTGTGCTTATCCCTCTAGTGAGAGGTGATTGTGTTGGTTTTGTGCCTATCCCTCTAGTGAGAGGTGATTGTTGTGTGGCTTAGTACCTTGCATCTTGTGTAGAGGTTGTTAGTTGTTTGAGGGAGGAGTTGTGTACTCCAAACTTGTATAACCCAAATTCTCAGTGGAGGTTCCCTGTGTGGGAAGCCCTGTGTGGACGATATAGTAGAAATCCTTCTGTGTGCAGGCGGGGATGTAGAGCAGTGACTCGAACCTCAAAATATATCTTGGTGTTTGTGATTGATCCACTATCTCTAAACTCTCTCTTTATATCTTGCATTGATTCATATTGCTCATATCATTTATATACTTGGTATTGTTTGTGTGTCTCACTTGTATTGAACTAAAAAAGCTTTACATAGCACCTCAACTCTTATTTAGAAAAATTTAGAAGAGATAGTCCAGAGCCCTTTATCGGGAATTCGGCTACACTCTTTAGTTACACTAAGTGTGTTGCAATTTAGTTTTAATTCCGCATCATTTGTCATTAGATTAGCCATACACCTATTCACCCCCCTCTAGGTGTACTTTCAGTTTCTTCATTAAAATGTAACTAGAATTTGGGTTGCTACACCTCCTTCGCCATCACCATTTAATCAAAATCCCTTCTAAATTTGAACCCAAACTTAGCCTGAACTCCTCTTCTCCTTCTCCTCCACCTCCTCCTTTCCACCACTATCACATCATCACTCCAATCCCATCCTTATCCTTCTCTTTACCATCACCATCATCTATCATCACCATCATCTTAATTTATTTAGGGTTTTCTTGAAAAGAATATAATTAGGGAAAATCAAGATTAATAATATCTTAATTAAAGAAAATGAGTTACTGAATCGATTAGTGGGATTAAATGGATCACATGATACTCACTTGACCCATTTGGACAAACAAGTTAACGATATGACAATCCAGGGGGTAATGTATTTGTTTTTATAGTTCAGGGGGTTTGGTGCAACATCCTGAAAGTACGGTGGTGTATTTCACAATTTACTCTTAATGTATGTTGACTAATAAAGAAAATATTCAAATCTTGCTAACTAAGTCATAATCTTGATCCAAACACGAACTTGTTATATTGCAATATAAGATAGCGTGTCGACCATGGTTTCAAATATCGGCCAATTCCGATATATATCAACAATATTGTATCGGATTTTAGGGTTCCTGATACGATACCAATCTTATAATATCAGCCAATACTGAGGCTAATATTGCCTATATGGCTGATATTGTCAATGGTAACAATATTGCTACGAAAAACCCTTGGCTGATACCGCTACCGAGATTTTAATCCATGGTATGAACTAAATAAATGGTGAATAAAAAGAAAGTTTCACTTTATGATCAGTAAAGTTAAATACCTGAGCCAGAAACATTGTCATTGGAGGAATTTTCAAGTAATATCCGAGTTTTAAATCATTTATGCACATCACTGATGTAGTAAAACTAGTGATAGCATAGGAATTAAATGCTGCCACTGTAAGTGGTCTTCTTGGAAGAAGATAACCAATAGTCAAATCTGAAATGCCAGAAACATCTACAGGCTGCATGAAAACAAAAAATGAGTGACGAGACAACAATTTAAAGAGATGACAATAACATTGTTGTCAAGTATAGTATGCTTAAACACTGAAGTTTGATTTACTTATAATGCCTCATTTAGACAAAATCATTTATCGCATTAAGAAAATTACTAATACTTCACATTAGTATCACCTCTAGTTATGAACAAGTATAAAAAGGCTCGGATAGAATTTATTCCTTCAACAAAGGGCCTGTTTGGTTAAGGGTGGAAGTGAGGAAGTAAGGAAGTGAGGAAGTGGTAATAGTTCCCTTTGGAACTTAGGAATTGGTTAGCAAGTTTTCTGGTGTTTGAATGTTGTTGAGAAGTGTGGTTTGGAAAATGTTATGTCTTTTCCGGTGTTTGGATGGTAATGGAAAGTGGAAGTGAAAAAGTTGACCACAAAGTTGACCGCAAAATAATATTAAAATAAAATTAATTAAGAAAAATAAAAAATAGACTATAATTAGAATGCAAGTGAGATTTACATGACCAAAAAATTAACTGTTTAATGCTACAACTTATTATAAATGAGATTTGCATGACCACAAACTTAACTGTAGCACTCTGGAAGTGAGAAAATGGTTGTGTAAAAGAAAGAAGAAAAAAGGAAAATGGGTTTTCTTATTTTCTTTTCCGGTATTTGGATAGATAGGGAAGTGAGCAATTATACTTCCCTATTTCCTTACTTCCGCCCACTTCCTGGCAACCAAACACGCCCAAAACAACATTGGATGAATGGGTAATAAAAGAATGATTTTATCGTAAAAACTTTGCTATAGTTAGAAAGGTTGATTGAATACATAATGCCAGATTACCATCAAAGATCATGCAAATTTTCATGTTCCCAAACATTCCATATGGATCTAATATGAGCATGTTAGAGGCAAAGTAATCCATAAGAGTTTTAAATGAACGTCTAATATATGGTTAGATGAAAGCACAAGACAAGTTGAGGCAAATATCACGTTTTGAATCATTATATGGCCTGCTGAAGCTCAAATTCATTGTTATTTAGTATTCCAATTTTGTAGGTAACAAGATTGTCCTTGTCCTGTAGTTGCAGAAATGAGAGTGTCTAATATATGGTTAGATGAAAGTTTCCAAGACTAGTTGAGACAAATATCACATTTTGAATCATTATATGGCATGCTGAAGCTCAAATTCGTTGTTAATCAGTATTCCCATTTTGTAGGTTACAAGCTTGTACCTGTCCTGTAGTTGCAGAAATGACATTAAGTGGGACAATTGATACAAGGCCCAAGCCAACTGCCACAATGACTCCCCAATATGGAAGTTGGACTTCCTTTCTGAATCCTTCACAAGTCATAAAAGATACAACAACAGCTAAAAACAGAAGTGCAAGGCACCACCACTTGGAAATCTGAGCATATTCTTCATCAACTTATTATGAATGTTGTTGTCATATTTGTTGCGCTGGGCCTTCTTAAACTGTGTCCAAATCAACCTTAACAACATAAAAAATGATAACATAATCAGAAATTATAACTAAATAACACATGCAATAATATGGAAATATGAGGAAAGACTATACCAAAAGTTGAATTTCCGTTGCTCAAAAAGTGCACTCATGCTAGTATGAACAATTATATTATTATACTAATAGAAGGAAAGACAACACCATATATGGAATTTACTTGATCGATAGTAGTGCAGCTATTATTTTATTTTTAACTATGCTTGATCTCTGTTAAAAGATACCTGGGTCATTCAATATATTGAGAACTCAAACATGGAAAAGACCACATAGTGCTCAAAAAAGTTAGTGGCAACAATTAGCTCACAAATAATAAAACATGAGTTTAGTATTTTCTACTGTAGAAATGAAGACATCAAAGTATTTGAAAGTTCTTTAGCTTGTCACAGAGGCCTGGGCTAAGTAATAAAGGTGCAGGTTTGGGTTACTGAAAGTCATAGGTTCAAGACTCAAGCGCGTGCGCGTGTGAGAGACAGTGTGTGTGTGTGTGTGTGTGTGTGTGTGTGTGTGAGAGAGAGAGAGAGAGAGAGAGAGAGAGAGGTTTAACTTACTACTAGAACACTATTTGTTGAAACCATACAACAAAATTCAAATGTTTTCTTGAGAGAGAGAGAGAGAGAGAGAGAGAGAGAGAGAGAGAGAGATTAGCTTAGTACTATGTTACTATTGAAACTATACAACAAAATTCAAATGTTAGTTCGCATTTTTCAAGAAAAAGGTTAATTATTCTGTCATGGCCGGTTAGTGAGATTTTTTTAATGGGGTATATTGGTCAAATAGGACGTGTCTACAAACAGCCAAAAAAACAGTTCATGTAGGAAATATACAACATGAATAGTGAAACATGCAGCCTCTGAAAATTATAAGGACTAGATGCTAAAATCCTTATAAAATTGGAAATATTTTGACGTGACCCCCATGTATTCACTGCATGTGAGAAATTGGTTCCTGCCAGGTCTGATATGGATATGACTCGGTGCTTTTCCAACATACAATTTAAAGAAGCCTGGGTACCTAGTCTGCATACCTTAGGTGACATTTAGCATATAATTCAGACAGGTTAATGAAAACTCAAATATAGCATCCACACAACATGTGCTTGTCAGATTATTTTGACATGTAAGTTACTCTAAATTGATAAAATAATGATAAAATTAAACAAAACAGTGCACTTACTTTCCATGAAAAAGTGCAACATGTGTGAGGCTTGAAGTGAATGCTGCATATAGGCATCCAGTAGAGAAAACATTGACCACACTGAAGTACAACTTTGAATAACTGTGGTAACGATTTTGATCAAATTCAAAGCTGTCCTCTCTCATTACATGAGAGATGTTGTACAGCTGACCCGATTATCAAAAATATCCAGAGAAAATAAGGGAAACCTCTTGGCATTGTATGTGTTAGTCCAATATGCAATAGGAGTGATTATGTAAACAAGGAGAACAAATCCACCATGGAACTGATGAGTGCAGATGTTGGATATACCAAAGGACTGCCAAGGAAGGCTGTAGCAACTGACCAATCAAAGGAGTATGCCCCTATTCCAAGACCTTTAATACCAGATCCAAGCTGTTGCGCTGTGACTGAATCTTTCCAAAACCAACAAACAAGTGAAAGTGCAGTTATCGAAGGGAAGAAATAGCCAGGGATGATAGAATATGCAAAGCTTGAGACAGCGACCAATATAAAGAATTGCATTCTTTTTAACTGTCCTTTTGATCTTACTTCGCTCTCATGCAATGTCCTGCACAAATAAAGTAAGAGATGGTAACAATTTCTGTTAAAGGAACATGTTGGATTTATTTTTCTATTCACAAGAATGTTGTTCAAACCTGTAAAATGCGACATTTGCAACAACATTAGGCCACCACATGTATGGACAGTCTACTAGAATCTTCATGAAGATACCGCCAAGTCCATACCCCACTAACTGAAATGAATAAATAAAGGCATTAGCATAAGATCCAATATTAAATTGAATTACATTTTGATGTATATTCATCGCAATAGATGGGATATACTAAGTAATAGCCTAGAAATATATGTGAGGACAAATCTAAAAATGGTTTGGATATGGGCAATGAAAACCTATATGTGGAGATCACCGGAAAATGATATGATGTTAGGTGGAGTAGCTACTAGAATGAGGACAAGACCAAAACAGGCTTGTCTCAAGGCTATAAGAATAAAATAATAATTTTTTACTGTACATATAGATTGAAATGGCTTTCTCCGAAGATGATGATATGGGCTTTATTATTCTCATTGGATGATATGAACAAACTATCAATTATCAGGCCTCATCCTTTTGTCAGAGTAAAAGGGAGGGAACAAGAAGTCTGATTTGAAATTTAGGCAATTTGATCTAGCAATAGACTCACATTACAAAAACTTGCAGCGTTTTTAAATCACATGTTTAGGGTAGGGTTGGCAATGTTCGGGTAAGATCCTACAACATCCACATGTTATCCACTGAAAATTCATATGATCTACTTGCGGATCCAAATCCATTAAGAAACCTAAGATCCACATGAGTATCAAACTAAATAATTTTCTGGATTCCAGTCCATTTGGATTATACAAATCCAATATTTACCCCAAGACAAACTCTATCATTGAACCAAATAGAGAAAAGCAAGATTTCTTTGCAGAAATGTGTTGTTTTATTTTATTTTTCTACAAATATCATACATACTGAACATGACCAAAAAATCTTATATAGATTATGTTTAGAAATAAAAAGATCACTGAATGTGAACTAAGCAAACTAACCAACAAAATATTAATCGGGTTATCGGATTATAGGGTTATGGGGTTTGGGTTATCTACATCCAATAAAAAATAAAGTCTATTTCAATTTTCCATGACCTATACCCTGCCCAATAAGTTATTGAATATGTTTTTAAGAATCCAAACTCATAAATTTAAGTCAGATTCGGGTCGGGTGACTGGTCACTATGTTAGAATTAGGGGAGAGAACGGATATCCGAAATATTCAAATATGCTTTGTAACCGCATTTATTTAAGCGGATGCGAATATCACTAAGCACTACCCGACTCCACTTAAGAATCGTCCATTTAGTTTTCCGCTTATAGACGGAGCAATGCAGATATTGTGGTATCCACTCCTTTTAATATCTCCTTATAATTAATATGTGTTATCTATATATTTTATTAATACTAAGTATATGTAATGAAGATGATATATAATCATTACACAAGTGCTTATTATTTCCAAATTAGTAATACATCTTTTAAATTTGGTACTATAAGTATATTTTAATGAGTTTACAATGAAGAAAAAGTCGTTTATGAGCTAATAGTACATTTAAAAAAGTGAGATATGAAATTTTAGTTGAGCTCTATCCCAGGATTGACCTCGTAGAGTGGGTCTCACTACTTTTCCTCTCACAAGCCAATTTTTTATAAATAAGCCGCTGCTCAGTAGTCTATAAAGGAAAACATATGATTGCAAATGGACATCTGAAATATCCGAATTCGCTCCGTATCCGCTCATAAGCGGATACGGATAGTAATAATTAGTATCTAACTTCGTTTAACATCTGCTCAATAAGTTTTCGCTTTCTGAACGAAGCGAATACAGTTATCATGGTATCTGTTGCGTTCCACTTCATTTACACCCCTACTTAGAATGTTTCATTTGTATTAAGTACTTCTATTCGAAATAATTTTATTTGATTAGACAAAACTAGGGGTGTAAACTAACAAGCTGAATTTGAGTGACCTAACCCAGTTTGAGTTTGCTTCATTTATTAATCGAGGGAGCTAATTAACACTGAGCCAAACATAAACTGTTTGCAAGCGGCTAGTTTATTTGACAGCTCTTGGAATTGAGCCTTTGATATTGATATTAAGTGTTTCGAATTGACTCCTTGAGAAGGAAGTGTTTCTTAGTCAAATTGGAAATCTATTTTTTTACACACTTCTTTTATATTCCATTATGCAAACAACTCATATAATTGCAGGTGCCTCTAATAGGTGTAACAACAATTTGTACAAAAAATATGTGCTAAAAGTTGGTTTATTAGACTAGCAAACTAAGCTCAAGCACTGTTCGTCTAATTACTTACAGCAGCTTTATGCATAAACATAGAAAAGTCTTATTTTTTTTTATCATTTAAACACAAGAAACTCTAGAGCTCAAGTAGTCCAAACTGCTTTTAGGCATTTAGTTAAGATATAATAAGGGGGGACAGCTTAATACCCCTTAAAACTTCAGGATGGTTTTTGGTTAATTATTTGACTCATCATTGATAAATCAATCACCAAGTGTATACACCTCAATAAAAAGTGAATACATAAAGCATATATGCCTTATAGAGATGATGAGATTATCTAGGACGAAAAGAAGAGTGATAAGGTTATCCTCAGAAAAAAAGAGAAACACCAAATTAGGCAGTTACTGAGTTAATAAAGAAAGGAAGATTATGGATTTGTCATTTCTAAAAATGGCTTGGTTATTTTCTCAAAACTTAAGTCTAATGCCCTGGTACAATTAACTAATGTTAGCTTCCCCGTGTATTGAGGTTCAACTGCATGGTAATGAACCTTTTAGTTTGTAAGGATTAAAATGGAAATTTCAAGTTTGCAGAATTAGTATAAAATTTATAATGACTAATACTTAAAAACTCAAGATAGCTTAAACATTATTCAACAAACTAATTCAATCTAAAAATATAATCTGTGTCTTATTTCAAATAAATAAATAAACAAAATCAAAGCATAAGGATACTCACCCGACTAGTTATTGACAGACTTAACATTGCACATGGTTAAGGGGCGTATAATAGTAGCCCTTCATTGCAGTAGCAATGCTTTGAGCAAAATTTCCTGAAGACTGAGATGAGAATATGGTTATCAAAACATGCTCCTTATTGTTAAACGGGCCCGGATTTAGAGAGAATTCACATCTCATTCCTGGGATTTTTATTGACTTTTTAGGAAGTCTTGCCGCCATTAGTTTTCCGACTGGAAAGACCAATAATGTCGTCAACGGGAATGTTATATTGATAGGAGTTTGTCGATGACGAAAGAAGCTATCTATCACGGCCAACAATGTGCAGAATGTCACTCCTAGGACCAGTACTCGGAAGGTCAAAACAGGCAACCTGGGATCATCGGTAGTGGGAACAGTCAGCCTAACTTGCTCTATAGGGGAGTCTTCATATTCACCTGCAAAAAGTTCAGGTGTTATTAGTAATTAATAATTCAAAAATAATTATCCTAACTAGTAATCACTTAATCATTTCAAAGTCAGAAAGTGAACGTAGATTGATTAAAAAAATTTGAATAGTTTTTCAGCGTGATACAATAGCCTATATGAAAACATGCCAAAAAAAAAAGTGGTCAATACTTTTACCCATTTATTTTTATTATGAGAATGACTCCTAATAAGATTTTTGGCATAAGGTACAAGAATAAGGAGCACATATTATCCAGTCCATGGTACACATGTTTCACCCTGCTATCTGTGAAACCTTATAAAGAGATGTTTTATCAGGGGTATATGAGTTACCCTACATCTTTTTTATTTTCTTCATTTCAAAAGAAGACTTATCATGAATAATTATGCTTGGGTTTTTTATTTTTGTTTGTCCCTTAGATGTCAACGTAATTCCTGAACACAATCTACCATTTTTTGCAATTCTTCAAGAGGCTTTCTTATTCTAGGGGCCTTTAGAAAGGACTTTCATGGGTTTTTAAAGCAAAATAAGTGCTTTTCTAAAAAACTATGTTTCGTAACCAATTCAAAAAAGTACTTTTCCTAAAAGCATAAGCTAAAACATGCATTTTGGAGAAGCCAAACTCCTAATAGCAAAAATAGAAGCCACCCCACAATGATCTCTTATTTTCTCTCCTATTTTTTCTCTAGCATGATCTCTCAGGCTAGCTAACTGAAATTTTTTATTATTTCACCATAGTTTTCCTATAAATCTTATCTAAATCTTCTCTATCTTAAATTAATGTTTATACAAATTATTCTTAACAAATTATTTCATTTTTATTCATAAGCACTTAAAATTTAATATTACCAAACATCATAAATCTTGTAAGTCCTTTTCTAAAATGCGTTTTTGGATTCTAAAATGACCTATCTATAAGCAAAAGCAACGCCAAACACACCCTAGGTGAATTTGGAGTTGCTGCTTTGTTGCACGAGCTTAAACTGCATGGCCAATATGGTAGGATTCTCTACCCGCCAACTCGCCTTATATTATCGCAAGGACTACTCTTTCATAGCAAGAATTTGGCACCAGTTAGGAGTGTGTTAGGCATAGACAAGTACGGGAATTCCCCGCACTTAATTCAGAACTTTCCCTTCATGTAAGGATCTTGCCACCTCTAATTTCTGAAAAATATTCATCAATTCTTTTTTTCCCGCCTAAATCTCAGATCCAGTTAGTTACATGTAACATTTTGCCCCTTTCTCAATCTCTATCCTATTAGCTAGATGTAAACATGTAATCTGTTCTCACTAGTTAAAACTTTCAATACTTGCTCAGTTGGCCCGATTTGTATTCAGCAGGTAAAATTAGTATCAGATTTTTCAATTTCTTTGGCCCTCTTGTGATTCATATCCACAAGAACAACTTTAGTTTTGCGAGTCAAGCTGAAACTACTTATATCTTAATACAAAATAAATGACAAGTCAATACAACAGAAAACTGAAAAGATCCAAAGAGAAATCCGAGAACCAAACCTTCCTACCTGATGAACTTGCCTCCAACCTTGCCAACCAATCAGCTCGTCGATTAGCCTCGCGGAAAGATATGCAATGCCCTCCATGCTGAGGCATGAGCAGTAGCTTGATATTGTTGAAAATCGGCAGATAACTGATGGAAACAAGAGAATTGTCCTACAACAAAGTTTGGAATAATGAAAACAGAATTCCCTTCTACCCATAATCGACCATCATCACATTTTTCACTACTACAGTAGAATAACCAGCTTCTATGCCCACCCCAATGTGCATTTGGATCACAAATGCACAAGCATGCACATCACCATCGAAGTGAACCCTGATTTCAGCTAGTTCCACCCACTTCGACACAGCAATCTAAATCCTATATCCTGCGGCATATCTACAAACATCTGGTGGGCGCAGCCTTCTCTTTTTCCAACTCATTCCCAGGCTCAATGTATGCCACAGGCCACAGGCCACTTTAGCTACATTACTCAGTTTGAAGAAAATACTCGACAATTCCATTGCCACATCGCCAACAAGAACATACACTCAATTTTCTCCTTTACCGAATTCCATTTCTTCTCCCAGCCCCTCTCTTTTTTTTCCATGCTTTTCTATATTTCACCTTTTTCCCTTTCATTTTTTCCTTCTTTTCTTTTATATATATCTTCCTCCATTCCCTTTTTTTTTTTTTTTTTTTTTTTTTTTTTTTTTTTTTTTTTTTTGCTTTCTAAAGGGAAGAAAACTAATAAAAAATATGAGCACCAACAACCGAGTCCCCTCCCCTTTCTTTTGTTTGGAAAGCGTATGTGTCTTGCAAGATAAGGTGCATTGAAATATGTAGTGTATTTTTGACATTAATGGTATACCTTTTTATACCTTTCACAAAAGAAAAGTATGAAGTAGCTTCGAGCTTGTTTGGCTTTTGTAGTTAAGGTTTTTTTTTTATAGCTTGTTTGACTATTCTTCATTAATAAACTAAAATTAACTAACTCTAAAAAGTTTGACATAGCAAAAGGTTTATAATAATCTGATCAAAGTGGATGTTTGTCAACTCTAAAAGACCCAAAGGAAAATTTTTCAAAAAAAAATCTCAAATTAAAAAAATATTGTAAAAATCAAAATCCCCCCAAATTAATTCTGAAAATCAATTTCTGACAAGTCACCTCAGCGGCGTGGCAGTTCGCCTGGCGCCCACAGACTTCAGGGCCGTTTTTTGGGATGAACATATTTCTTTCCTTTGTATTTGTTCGTCCAGGATTGACAACCTGAGCGAGCAAAATTCATTTTTTTTTTAAAATTTTGCTCTTCCGCGGTTGTCATCCCTTGATGAGAAAGTGTTTTTTTTTTTTTTTAAATAATTCGTCGCATCTGGGGTTGTCAACCCCGGACGAGCCCTCAGACCGTTGGTTGTTTTTTGAGTTGTTTTATATACGTGGGATCAATGGGCCCCACATTTATAAACCCTCCTCTCACTTGGGGGTGAGCAGAGTTCGGGTAAAATCGAAATAAAACCGACTGAAAACCCGAATCCGAACTGACCCGAACAATAATTATTCGGTCAGTCTTCGGTTCGGATTCATAAACCGGAAACCGACCAAAACTCGAACTGAATATACATAATACTAGCAAGGGCAGCAAGTTTTCCTCTCTGTATTATGTGTACAACAGCCAGTCTCAGGGCACCAACCAGTTCTCTATGTGGTTGTTGCTTTTGTTTGTTAAATTATTGAACCTTGGGCTATCTTTTGACCAGAGCTCAAATGGAGCCATCAAAATTTTTGGCACAGTTTCTCTGGGTGAACAGGTGAGAGAGCCAGAGAGGAAAAGGCAAGCAACAGCTTCCAACCATTGTTAAATTTATGGCTTCATTTGGATGCTAGGGCTTTTCTTTGCCTCCAGTTGACGTTGGGTTGC